>KV908552.1:101378-106378 GCA_002005505.1 Botryococcus braunii
TGAATCATAGCGCTAGCAGTTTAAGTTCTTGTGTAGCCGTGCTGATCAGGTTGCCAGGTGTCCATGGCGGCTGCAGCCAGCGCTGCAAAGCTGCAGCCAAGTTGTTGGTTGCAGAACCCTGCAGCCGAATACCTGCGCACAAGAGGCATGTACCGGCATGAAGTAATTACTTTGAAAAATTGTATTCCAAGGCTGACCTGTAGACCGACCATGGACCTGGCCAGCTGGCGTGGGAAGCCGTGAGCAACAGATCTGAAATTCTCCCTTTAGCCGTAAATAACTTCTAACTTAGAGTTTGCTTTTATATAAATATATTTACTTGACCCTTGCCACGGCCCTCGGCCAGCAACAAGCTTTGTCAACGGTCGATTTGTCTTGCAAGAGTTCTCAAGGAGACACGCCCACATATGTAAATCAACTCTTGGGCAGGCAAATCTAACACGCACACTTAGTTACTGAAAATATACAACGTTAGAACAGCACTTTTCCTGCAAAATTGTGTTCTGCCCTAGGGTCGCTTGATCCCTTAGGGGAGAGAACACGGTCTGGCGTCCATCGTTCCCTCCGAGGGGGGGGGGGGGGGGAAGCTTTCCCCTCGTATCTGGCAATTTGTAACGGCAGGCGGTGTTTCGGGACCCCAGGGGCGAAGAGTGCTGGGAGAATGTACTCGAGTCCAGTCTGCGGTCGAAAAGGGACTTATAGGTCCTCGAGTTTTTTTGTGAAGCAATCCTCTTGCTTTTTAGTGAATTGGAGACAACAATAAACATTGTCATTAATGTGTTGATTACTGGCTGATAACAAGGATTGCAAGGTCCACGAATTGGACGCTAAAAAGAAATGTAGCATGAGCACATGTGATTACTTACTTGTTTGGTCAGACAAATTGTCGGCTATTTAACTTAAATTGAGGATTGGCACATATTACACCATACAACAGCAATAAACTACCTGCCCTACGAAGAACCCATCATGCATGGTCGAACTTTATGATAATTTACAACAGTGTGGCCACATCATCTCTCATATGCCAAACACAGGATATGTGCCTTAGAACAATTCTGGTTATCGGCGTCGAAAGGAGGCCCTGATCTCCACACACGGGTCACAAACATTATCTTAAATCACATTCATATCAAATGACCTTGAGCAATAGCTCGGCAAAGTCACGGCATTGTGTAAAAAATGTGTACAGCCCTATCATCTGCGTTGTGCATGACTAGCCGCGACCAGGCTGCACGCATTAAACCCACAATTATAAGGCTTTACCAGAGCTCGAGCAAAACCATAACTGTTAACCACGGTACTCTTCAATAGGAGCTCTTCTTGAAGATTACCGTTGTTATCATTTATGGTATTCGTTACCACATGTGTTACAGGTATATTACTTGTGTTAACAAAACCATTTCACAACCTGCTCACGTTCTTGCAAACCACTGGCACAGCAGATGAGCCAAAATAGTATAGCCCTGCTGCCACATTCACATACATGCAGCCAACAGCGCTAGCGCTGGGCAGCCATGACTAACAGATACATATCGTGCCACATGTGTATATGTACAGGAGGTTCTTTAAATCCTGCGTTCCCACTGGCCTATCAACCTTTGAAATACCATCAGCCACATCGCCCCGGGGCCTGCGAGACTCCATTCTCTACTGAATTTCCAGACTCAATCTTAAGAGCAATTGCCAGAGCTTCCGAACTCAAGTCCCAGCCCAAGGCCCGTCAATTTACGCAGCATCAATCCATCAGGTCTTATGCCTGCATTGGTGATTTCTAGAGTGCATCCGATGCACGTACAAAATGTATGAAAAATGTCACTATTGTGCGAATGCACAGCCCTGCACATACGACTTCTTCTTTACCCCATAAAGCTCAGGGTCTTTCATAAATGTTTTGCTCAACCTCGGTGATGAGCAGGTGTAGACCGCCCTAGACGCTGCCGTTACTCAATAGTTACACATAGCATAACCAGGGCCCCTTTCACGGATGCATTCGCAAATTGAAGAGCGTGTAAACACTCCAACGACTTATAGAAAAATGACAGATGACAAAAATAATTATCTCACCATCAGTGGTGATGCACCAACGTACGTGTATTCACTGCACTACAGTTCAATATACTGAAATAATTGCCTTGCACTAGCCATGCTGGCAAGCAAATTCGAGACACTCCGCCCCCCCCCCCCCAGGGCGAAGGCTTCCCTTACGTTAAGACAACCCAGGCTTTACACTGCCAGACTCATCTATGGGCAAAATTTCAATACACTGTGGCATGTAGTTGCCCCGCAAATGCTTGCAGCTCCGTTGCAATTGCCAGCACAACCTTGCCTCCTTCCCACGCTTGTAAATACGTTTTAAAATACGACGGAGCACAGATATTGTACATACAAAGACAACAAATCTTCATGCCTAGCCTTTGGAAACAAGTGGACGCCCACGTGGCTCTTCAAAAGTGCACTGGAGCCACGTAAGTGGGGCCATAAAGATATCCTACTCCAGAGTTCCATAAAGAAATTGGACCAGCAGTATCTCCAAAAGAAACGCTCGGATCTCATGGCCATCACACTCTGTACCTTTGCAGCGTTCGTTTACATACATAGATGATGCACTGCTGTTCATGCATCGCCTTCACCAGGTCGTTACACTTCGCTCTCTCTACAGTGAATGTGTACTATTTTGACAACTAACGTTTCATCACCACTCTCAAACCCGGAGATACCACCTGCCCGGGAATGCTTCGCCTTCATTCCGTGGCAACGTTTCAAAGTTTTCAAGAGTTTTTAGTGAAAAGCACAATAGAGCAGCATGAAAACCAGGAGCTGCCGGATGTCAATTTGAGAACTTCACGGGCTTGTAGGATCCTTGTTCACGCTCGCTCCCGACTGGGAGATCAAAGACCTTGACTCCATGGTGGTCGATGACTCTGGTGTGGACTAGGTCGATATTCGCCAGAAAAGGGTAGTCAGTGTAACCAACCTCTTGACTAGGGGTATAAAATGTGTCCCGGTTGTACCTGCAAAACAAGATCTTCCATTCAGGCCCACAGACAACCCATTACGTGCAAGGCAGACACTGTGCGCTACCACACACACATCTGCTCCTGCATGTGACACAAGCATGTCACCGAGTTGTAACTTCTGCGCACTACAGACTAGCTAGCACAGAGATTCAAGAGAAATAATGGGGTTGAATCCACAGCAACCCATCCCACGCCACACAAGTGATGTCATCAAATTGCAACTCTTCAATAACGACAGCTGCCATGATTGAAGAGTCGCAGCTAGTGGTGTTTCTGCTATGGCTGAGATGTGCAGCAGGTACTTGACCAAGAAGGGTCAAAGAAAGCACGTATAAATCATCAACAGAAACTCCTAGGACAACTAGAGCAGGAGGTTTGGTGTTGTATTTCTGCTGTACAACAGGGAATTCCAGCGAGGTGTCACATTTCGGTCCGAAATTTGCCACAAAATTTGCCACGATCGAGACCATCCCGACCTGAAAGGGAAGAAATTTGTGCCAAAATGCCACAACTTCGACCTTGCTGGAGTTCCCAGTACAATTTCAGTCTGCCTCGTCAAGCACCCCATTGCCTCTTGAGAGGCCGGCCTGTGGTAATACGAGCATAAGTGGAACACAAAGACGCCCCTTTACTGTAACCAAACCAATACCTCCTCCCTGCCCGAGCAGTCGCATAGAACACGAAAACATGCACGATACCTTGTGTCATAGACGTTTGCACACTGATACTCATACACACATGGACACAGAGCGAGGGGGGTGTGAACAGGGGAGGGCAGGAGGGAGGGCAAAGTAGAGCGACAATGACGAAAGTACATGACGGCCACAACTGTGACCGAAACCCTATTGAGGGTCTGCGAACAGGGTCGTTGGCACAAGGGGATGCCAGGGAGTCCGTACCGATTGAGAGGCGCGTTGATGGCAAACCTCTCCGGAAGGTCGGGGTTAGCCAAGAAGTAGCGTCCTGCCCACGACCCCACGTCCCCCAACAGGTGTCAGTCCGCGTGATCGCTATGTGTAGCTTCGCTTTTGCCTGTAAATATTGTATGGCAACTGTCCTGTCACCCTTCCAGCTCCTCCACTTTCACGCACCCCAGCAGCTTGAAACTGCATTGAAACCCCCCCACAGGCACCAGACACATTCCTTGTCTGCAACCTTTGGTTGTTACCTCGTTTGCAACCACGGGGCATCCCGGGGGGGGGGGGGGGGCAGGCCCACGTCCTCAACGCCCTAAGCTCTATTGGGGAACCACGAAATTACAACCTTCGAATGCCATACCAAATCAATGCCTTCGAATGCAACCTTGGGAGTTTGTATGGAACATCTGACTGACGGACAGACAGGGACTTGGACACATGTTGCGGAAGTAAACACCACATGTGCAGGAATGTACTTACCAAATGTGATGAGGTCTGCCTTGCCTTCAGCTATTGACTGGTTCCCTGACTCCCTAGTGTACCCGCCGGCAGCGATGAAGGTACCCTGCACAATCACCCTTCACCCGGCTTATCCACCACCCGGTACAAACAATCAAAACATCAAGAAAATAACGCACAACCCTAACCCTCATTAGGTACCACGACGAGTAGCATCAGGAATCAGGGCCGGTTTGGGGTGGTTTGCAAATAGGGGTCAAGGAACGTATACAGGAGAAGATACCACAGGTGTTGCGGGAACCTGCGCAACATCTAGGGGAGCTTGTGCAAGGATCACAAAAGAGCTGGACCTAAATTTGTCACCGAGCGGACGTCAAGGCTCGCCAATTTCCTTGTTATATATTGTGTAAGGGAAGTCACATTACCTGTATGAGGACCTGCGATAAAATTCCAAGCGACCCGCTCAGAGGCGAAGCGCTAATCTAGGACTCCTATGGCACCACATATGGGCATGCCCAATATACTCCGATTAAGGCCTGAAAGGCAAGGCTGGTGGGCTGATGTCGAGCGCATCGTGAATGTCGAGGCAGTTGGGCTGCTTGTC
>KV908552.1:111378-121378 GCA_002005505.1 Botryococcus braunii
AGTGGAGATTGTCCACCAAAAGTGAACATCGTTTACTTGTATGCACGGCCTGTGATTTCTCCTCGGAGATAGCCGAGGGTTGTAGATGACAGAGGCAAGCTAATTGAGGATGAAGGTCTGCTTCGAACTATCGATCTGGTAAATGAATGGAAAGCAACATCTTCTCTTGCAATAAACAACACACTTGAACATAACATGCATGTGGATGGAGAACAGACGACACATCACGCGGAACACGCATTGTGGATTGTGTCATTGGTGTATTGCTGCAACGAAGCCGGATTGCATTGTGGATTCTGTGGGAACACACATAAGCATGAATTTCAATACTGCGGAGGTTATATGACAAAGTCCACTGTAGCATCAGAACCAGAACAAAAAGGGATGGAGTCTTTCAGATGAAAAGGTTTTAAATGATATGAATGGGTCAAAACTGTAGATATCTGTCAGATGATCTACAGAAGGCCCCAGACATTAGCTCTTTGCTGTTGCAGCAATATGAAGAACGCCTCACACTCCCCCTACTTTGCCCCACTGGTGCTACTTGGAGCCACTAAGACGCCGGTTGGTAATAATTGGTCCTAAAAGCATAGGCTTTGTTATTTTCCACTACTCCGTCCTTAAACTGCAAATCCCGCATTCCCTAAACTAATAGCATCTCTGTGTCTAGATCCTGGTTCTGTTGGGTGGCCTAGAATGTACAACTCTTTTTAAGTATTGTACACGATTCATCCCAGTGTATGCGCACGATTCATCCAAGTGTATCCGCAAGGAATCCCATGCAGTCCTGAGGGAAGCTCACCCGTGACCTGTCGGGGATGGACTCGTCCCTTCGCTCAACATGAAAGCGCCCCTGTGTGCCCGCTGGCTGTAATATGTGACAGCTGCAGGCTGTGGAATATTGCCTGCAACCCCATGGGAGAACTTAATGTGACATAATCATATACACGGGCTGGGAAAATCGAACTCAGGAATAAAATCAGTTGCATTGCTGTGCATCAGCTCCTGAAAGACCCCGGCGAGGTTTGACGGAAACAAATGTTTACCAATGAGTACCAAAGCAGGTGCTCACTGGAAACCCAAGCAATGTTCCAATAACACCAAGTAGAGTAATCTACCTATTGCGCGGCATCTTGTCAGCGGGGCATAGACGACTCGGATGTCAAGGTCGAGCATTCCCGCTTTGTATGGGGACAGAAGCGGTTGATCTGAGCCAATAGCTTCTTTCAAACTTGTGGCTTTGACATGTTGGGGTGTGTTGTCTTGTTTACTGTCTTCGGGGCCTCGTGAAACGGCGAGGCCGGTTAGCCTGCCGATCACGCCTGAAATGCCCATGTGAAGCCGCTGGACGATAAGAAAATGTCTGAGAGATTCTCTAGCTGAAGATACCAAGAGTGCCTCAATTTCAGTCGTAGACCTTTCCCACAGTTCCACAGTTGACCTGAAAAGGACAAACGATGCCGAGAACTGCCCAAAATAACGGCATGTCTTCCAGTATAGTATAACTTCTCCACTTGAATTTGCCGTACCGTAATGCGACTTCGCATGGCCTAAGTCGACCATGTGACATCAGATCTGATAAGGCACGTGCACCATCCCAGCCAAAGCTATGCGGCAGCCGCTGACTGCCACGACACCGCCGTCTCTCGGGAGGACGCAGGCTTGGAATCATTTCCAGCAATCTTTTTCTTGCAACTAGTCATCATGGTGCTCACAGTACTTGCTTGTTTGCCCTCACAGAGCATAGTACGCCCAGTCGCGGCAACGGCTCAAAGGCTGCGAGGAACCGCTGCCTTCCAATCCCATTTCACTGGCGCTTCTCGCCACATCACGAGTCTTTGCAGCTCATTTAGTGGTACGTCATATCATGCGAACTATGTCAGCTTAAGTGGCTTGCGCTAGTTTCATGGGCTGAAGTACAGGAAAGTTGAAGCCGTGGCTTCGATTGAACTCCTTTATGATTTTACTCAGCAAGCTGATATTTGATGCAGGTTTGAGTCTCAGACCCGTTCCCGTTGGTAGAATTTCTACTGTACGGGGGCCGCTAAGGACCGAGGCAAATAGCAAAACCTGTATTGCATGCACAAAACGGGGAACTCGAAGGTGGGTTATGTCGTTCATGATAAGAGGTAGTCGAGAGATTTAAAGTTTGTCCTATGATTACGTTCTGCTGATCAAAGTGGGTGATGATCCATTCTGTTCAGCAGGGGGCAACAGTGCACGGTTTCTTGGCCTACAAGCATACTGTTGGGAGCACCACGTTTTCTAACACTTCACCTGTAAAGGTTGATTTCACTATGGAAACAGTTGCAACAGTGCTTGACTGATGTGAAGGTTAGGACAGACACGGAAGCCATGCAGACAGGAAACAGGCAGCCACATTGTTTCCGGCTTGCCTTCTTCGTGTAGAGGCTGCTAGGGGGCTTCTTTCGGGAAATGTGCACAATATTGTGATTCTGGCTTGTTGATCACTGCGCAAAGGAGAGGCAAGGGGGCATTTTTGGACCGCAGTGAGCTTGGCTACAGGTTGCTCAGAGGGTACCCACCCCTCTAAAAGGGTGGGGAAGGGGGGGGGGGGATTATACAAGTATCCACTCTTAAGGGGCTTTGGTGTGAGGATGAGGGATCATTAGCACATGCTGGGCGCATGGGAACCTGTGTTCAAAGGGAATAGGAAAAGAAAAAGGGGGGGGGGGTATGCTGACATGCTTGGAAACGTGTGTGGACACACACACACACACACACACACACACACACACACACACACACACACACACACACACACACACACACGCGCGCGCGCGCGTGCACGCACCCAGGCATGCAGGCGGTCGCGTGCGTGGAGGGGAGTTCAAGATGGGTAAAGAAATTGGTGTTTGAAAGCAGCGTGGACTCTGAGGAAGGAGGGTTTGGCTTTCATGGTGCAGACGAGCAACGAGGGTGTCCGGCTTCCGCGCCCGCATGCAAACGCCGAACGGAAGGCGCGTGCTGGCTGCTCGGCGTAAGAAGGGCCGCAAGGATCTGTGCCCCGCAAAGCTGTACAAGAAATAGGTGGCCCGTTTGTTGCAGTCTCCTTTTGCGAAGATGTCGAGACGACCGTCAAATGGTGTAAAGACCTTCGCATTTCAAGGTGATGTGCCGAAAGACTTTCATAGAGTGAGAAACCTCAGCCCCTCACGTGCATGGCTTCTTGGGACGCGAAACATTGGCTATTGAGGGGGGTGAAACATTGATTTTTCAAGGGGTGGAACTTGGGAATTTCAGGGGTTGAGTGTGGGGAGAAAACATGGTTCTGGGCCTTGCCGGGGGCTTTTTGCGACAAGGAGAGGTTTGCATGGTGGAGGGGCTGGGGTGTTTTGAATGGGGTATCCTCGATTGTTGTCGGAGGTAAGCAAAGTTTTCAGAGACTGTGGACATCACGGTTGTGAAAGAATCGCATCATCATCATTAATGTGGTCCATGTGGTCAATTTGGACGAAAATGTTGGGTCAATTTGGCTGAGATTGATGCAAGATGGTAGGCAGAAGGGGCGCCGGTGGGGTTAGGGGGGGCATTTGGTGCCTTGGGGTGTTGGGGTACATATGTGAAGGTGTAATCCCACTGGCTGAAGTTTACAAATCGTCTTCACTCTTGAGGACATGATCGGATATGGGTGGTAGAATCTTGCAAGGTTGGAAAGCACTCACATTGGGTGTGGCTGTTGAGTACCATCGCAAGTCACCAATGGCATCAAATTTTGGTATATGGGTTAAGGAATGAGGAGTACCTGGGGGCTGTGCAGTCCAGCTGTCTTTGGGTGTGTGGGTGGTATGGGACACTCTGCTTACTCAGGGTGGGAGGGAAGAAGCTGCTCCCCATGTGGGTCATGTGCTCCCAGAGCTCTAAATGTAAGACTGAGGTCCTGTTCGTCTGGTAATTTCAGACCGAAAGTGGTACCCATGTGAGCCATGTGCTCCCGGACCTGGTATTGGTAAGAGTGGCGTCACAACCTTCTGATAGTATGAGTCCAGGAGGTTATGAGGTAGTTGTGAAGGATGCCGTGAACTACCGCGTCGGCATGCCGGTACCAGCCAGACGATGGGGTTCCTTACCCCCCCCCCCCCCAGAAGCCTCCCAACGGGGGTTTTTGGGCCTCCCGCCCGCCCACCCTGGGCTCCACTCGCCCTGTTCCTGCCGCTCTCCCGCATGGGCATTTTACTTTGCCCATGTAAGCTAGTTCGACACCACGTAAGTCACATGAAAATCACTAGGAGATCCCGCGTACCCTCGTGCCAGATTTCTGGTGTGCGGTTCGGATAGGCTTCACTCTTTTGTATAAATCACTAGGAGATTCTTGTGTTGCCTGAGTAACGACAGTGAGAGGCAGTAGCACGACGCCCTTAAAGGCATTGTGCTCCTGCCTCTCTCTGTTGTTGTGCAGGAGACGTAAGGATCACCCTGCCTTCCAGCAAGCGCTTCGTCCGGGTATGGACTTTTAAGAGAAGAGCATCCATTCTTCGGGGTTTGGACGGTACTTGGTTGAGCGAAGTGAAGAGAATAGGAGAGAGAAGATTGGCGGCAACCTTGCATGTGGTGGTGAGGGGTGGATTGAAATTGACATACATCATGAGGTCAAGGTGGCACGCGCGTGCTCGTGTGTGTGTGTGTGTGTGTGTGTGTGTGTGTGTGTGTGTGTGTGTGTGTGTGTGTGTGTGTGTGTGCGTGCGTGTGCGTGTGTGTGCATGCGCGTGTTGTGCATGCGTGTGTGTGTGTGTGTGTGTGTGTGTGTGTGTGTGTGTGTGTGTGTGTGCGCGCGCGGGCGTGTGTGTGTGTGTGTGTTCGTGTGCGCGTGCGCATGCGTGTGCATGTGCGTGCACGTGTGCGTGCATGTGTGTAACGCAGGCAACACCTAGCTAAGCACTCTTGCAAAACAGTCATGCGATTGTAGAGAACAGGTAACCGACAGAAGGTCCACTACAGCAATTCACATAGTAATAGGAAAGGTTTCTTGTTAGCAGTCTAATAACCAAAGTTGAAGGACAAAGTCATGAGCGGCAAGACATTAATAAGCTAGTTCTTATAAGAAGTCCTCTACAGAATTCAATTATCTGGCGCATGCGCATGCGCCTAAGTGCATAGGCCCTAGGTCTTCTGTTGCATGCCGGTGGACAGCCACCGTGCATACAAGAGTTAATTCAAACGTCAAATATCCCGGCTGCCTTTCTAATTAGCTTATAAGCTAAGGGTTGCTGGACAAAGCACCCTATACGTGGTCCGTAAACAAAGAACAATGACTGCTGAATTAGCTCGTCTGGGGAATGACCGTGAGGATAGAGCCGTCACATGATATGAATCGCATCGCCCATTTCCCTCAGATTCGTCCAAAAGCACATATCACTCTGGAGTCGAAGCTAATTCTTGGACAAACACTACACGAGGCCTCACAAATCACAGTGCATAGCGCCGCTGCAACGACTGCCAATCAATACGAATTTTAATATACAACAGCTCAGATATCGAGCTGAGACACTGACATCGCGGAGCTAATTGATCCTAATTGAACACTGAGGTACTCCTCACTGAGTCTTCGATCTTGATGTTTTGTGTGAGGGACATCATCAGTCCCTCGAGTACTCTAACACTAGTGGCTGTCTGTGCACCGAAAATACATCAACAAACAACTGTCTACCTGAGCACTGCAGCTGGAAATTTATTAACATCAACAATCCTGGCTATCAGAGCACTGGACATACATCCACAAACACCTGGCTATCAGAGCACTGGAAATTTATGTACATCAACAAACACCTGGCTATCAGAGCACTGAATACACATCAACAAAGAACTGGCTACCGAGCACTGGAGTAACACCAACAAACACCTGGCTATCAGAGCACTGGAAATACATCAACAAACACCTGGCTATCAGAGCACTGGAAATACGTCAACAAAGAACTGGCTATCAGAGCACTGGGAGTTACATCAACAAACACCTGGCTATCAGAGGACTATAAATACATCAACAAACACCTTGCTATCAGAGCACTGGAAATACATCAACTAACACCTGGCTATCAGAGCACAGTTAATACATCAACAAACACCTGGTTATCAGAGCACTGGAAACACATGAACAAACACCAGTTTGGAGGGTCTTTTTGACATAATAAACTCATATGAAAGTTACCAAGGCAGCGTTACCTACGCGACAGAGGTGCGAGTGGGACATCCTCTCTCTCACGCCAGAAGTGGGAAGTACCCAAAAAACTTTTGCCAGGGTCTCCTGGAACAAGGAAGCAGCTTGAGACCTTCTGATAACAATCTAGCCCTCAGAGGGGGAGAAATTGTGAAACTTTTCAAGTCCTGCCCCGACCGCACAAGCGCGCTGGTCGCAACGATTAATGCACCTATTCATGGTAACAAAACGAAGTGTCCCTGATGCAGCAGCACAAACATGCACCTAGCTTCCAATCAGAATCTCCCAAAAGAGCAGTTTGACATGGTGGACTAACAGGGCGTCAAATAGGGAGTGGGAAATGGAAGAGCCGCCATCCCAAAAAGAGCACAGGTATATTGCACAGAAGTGCCACAAGACGAGCCAAAACAACGACGGAAACAATTGCAAGGAACTTTGTGGTACTATACCAGCCCATGGAAGGGCCGCTTGCAAGCAATTGAAAGCCTAGGGGAAATTATGAAACATCCAGAGATACCGGGAGTACCCCAGTTTGGAGTGGGACACAAAAATGTCCAGGTTGCCACGAAAATGGCAACAATCCGGATGGAAGTTCCAGCAACCCAATCTTCACAACCGGGCATGTAACTCAGAATAGGACAGACAGCTCCATTTCACCTTTTGAGAGCTGAAGTTCAAGAAATCACATCGGAAGATGTACAACACAAGCAGGCACCTAGCGCTAGATGGAAGGGCCCTTCAGATGGACCCTGGCTGAACGATAGGTTTAAATCTTCATGGTGGCAGTGAAAGCCCAGACTCTGGTGAAGGCAAGATGCCCTGGTCCTTGCAGATAGTGAGAGAGCCACACATATTCCTAAGGAAGATCGGGAGCAGGATGTACAAAATGCCCTGGTCCTTGCAGATAGTGAGAGAGCCACACGTATTCCCAAGAAAAATCAGCAGCATGATGTACATTGGCCAAGGCTCCACGTGCGCTCAATACACGCAGCATCCCTGTGAATGCCAATGTACCTGTAAGTGCACCTTCGTATATTGAGACTACCAGCACACATGGAGGACGGGACAGGCTTCTGATATACTGCATGTTTTCATGAAACACACATGGAGTCTAGACTGTACAGGTGGATTGTGTTTGCAGGCCTCTGAGTATCTCAACCTGCATTATGCGCATTGCGTTTCCCCTTATGTCAGCCTTCAGCACCTGTTGCATACTACTTGAAAAGCCCTCCATTTAAGGAGAATTGTTCTCTGGAGGAGTCACGCAGTTAATTCTTCGGCTATTTTTTTAAAGAATGTGTCAAAAGGGGTAAGTGCCGTTCATGATATCAGATACTACTTGGAATATTCCACTTTGTGTAGTGGTACAAAGTCGAGGGTTTCACGCAATAGTTATTTTCAATTATACTCATAAACTGAAAAGACCGAACGGGAGTTTTGGAAAGGAAGACAGGAAGGAATTCAAGCCCGTAACTGTTGACGGTCAAGAGGAGATGTGAAACACAGGTAGCTCGGTTACGGAGGCGATCAATACCCAGCTTACACTCGAGCATCTTCCTCTTAGAGAAACAGAGAGCTCATCAGCATGTCCGTCCGGGTAGGCAACTCAAACCAAACCTCCTCAAACCCAACAAGAAACCTCTGTGCCATATGTGCCTGCAACCATGCCTGGTATGTACATGCATAGTCCCTAAATTTTCTGTTTCTACACTGGGGTGCTCCTTGTCGTCAAATACCACAACACATCTACTTATATTCTCGACCTCATCCACTCTGTTCAGCTAGCCTATTGCTGTTTCTGCCTCTGGTCTTTGTTATACATTTTACAACAAGTCGTTCAGCTCAGACACACTTGCAGTGGTCTAAAGCATGCACTGGGTAGACTATAAGATGTAAAGGGGTTTGATTTGTCAAAGCATGTACCAGATTCAGCGTCGATACCTTGTACAGATGCAGAAGAAAGTTTGTTACATGTTGCTTGTAGGAGGATGGTAAACCCACTTGGTAGACCCATCGCGGATAGCCTCCTTCATATCCTCCCAGGTCCCCTTTCCGTCACCGTGCGTGAATGCACACCTACGGCACCTCAACTTCTGTTCCTCTCGGCCGTGTGTGTGTGTGTGTGTGTGTGTGTGTGTGTGTGTGTGTGTGTGTGTGTGTGTGTGTGTGTGTGTGTGTGTGTGCAGTGCGTAAGTATGCAAGTAACTTGCAGTCACACGTGTTTGTTGAGATGATGCAAGGGTGGTTGTCTTTGGCCGTGTGAGTGTTACTGAGTGAGAGTGTGAGTGAGACAGTCAGCGAGTGCGTGCGTGCGTGAGAGGAGGGGGGGGGGAGAGAGAGAGAGAGGAGAGAGAGAGAGGAGAGAGGAGAGGAGAGAGAGAGAGAGAGAGAGAGAGAGAGAGAGAGAGAGAGAGAGAGAGAGAGAGAGAGAGAGGGGGGGGGGGGGGGGGGGGAGAGAGAGAGAGAGAGAGAGAGAGAGAGAGAGAGAGAGAGAGAGAGAGAGAGAGAGAGAGAGAGAGAGAGAAGAGAGAGAGGGGGGAGAGGAGAGGGAGAGAAAAAGAGAGGGGGGGAGGGAGAGGGAGAGAGAGAAAGAGAGAGAGGGGGGATGGAGGGAGAAGAGAAGGGAGCGGAGAGACAGGGGGGTGGAGGGGGGGGGGGGAGGGGGGGGGAGGGAGGGGAGGGAGGGGGGGGGGGGGGGGGAGAGAGAGAGACAGGAGAGAGAGAGAGAGGAGAGAGAGGGAGGAGGGAGAGAGAGGAGAGAGAGAAGGAGAGAGAGAGAGAGAGGAGGGGGGGGGGGGGGGGGGGGGGAGGGAGGGAGGAGAGGGAGAGAGAGGAGAGAGAGAGAGAGAGGGAGAGAGAGAGGGAGAGAGGGAGAGAGAGAGAGAGAGAGAGAGAGAGAGAGAGAGAGAGAGAGGAGAGAGAGAGAGAGAGAGAGAGAGAAGGGGGGGGGGGGGAGGGACGGAGGAGGGGGGAGGGAGGGAGGGAGGGAGGGGAGAGAGAGAGAGGGAGAGAGAGAGGAGAGAGAGAGAGAGAGAGAAAAGAGAGAGAGAGAGAGAGAGAGAGAGAGAGAGAGAGAGAGAGAGAGAGAGAGAGGAGAGCGCGAGAGAAGGGGGAAGCGACAGAAAGATAGAGGGGGAAACTTTGGAGGGGAAGGAAAGGAGGGAGAGAGGGAGGGAGGGAGGAAGGGAGCAAGAGGGAGTCAGAGATAGGGGGGAGGGGGGAGGGGTGAGTGAGAAACATTTCATAAGATCGCTTCAGTCGTCTGTGTCAGGGAGATTTGGACTGCCATTCGTTTGAATTTACAGCGATTTACATCTTATCAGCATCGATTGCAACTCATTCTTAAAAAAAATATTAATCATTATAATCAATCTTAAACTCACCAGAACAAGATGCCAATGTAGCCCCTGTTGACCACTTCGTTAACCATTTGGCCTGGAGAGTCATCTTTGATATTCGGCTACAGAAAACCCAAACTCGGTTAAGATGGAGGTCCAGGATTGCACGCACGCAGATAGAGATGGGGGGGGGGGAGGGAGGGAGGGAGAGAGAGAGAGAGAGCGCGAGAGAGAGGGGGGGGGGGTAGAGAGAGAGAGAGAGAGAGAGAGAGAGAGAGAGAGAGAGAGAGAGAGAGAGAGAGGAGAGAGAGAGAGAGAGAGAAGGGGGAGGGGGGGAGAGAGAGGGGGAAGATAGAGAGAGAGAGAGAGAGAGAGAGAGAGAGAGAGAGAGAGAGAGAGAGAGGAGAGAGAGAGAGAGAGAGAGAGAGAGAGAGGGGTAGAGAGGCGAACTCCCAAAAACACACGCTCTAAAAAGCGTGGAAAGTCA
>KV908552.1:128878-171378 GCA_002005505.1 Botryococcus braunii
CAAGCATCATTTTCACGTTGTTGGCAATAGCTTCTTTGTTACTCAGGTAGGGCTTCCATCATCCGTCCAGCTGAAAATCTCCCCCCTCCCAAAAATCCACACGCGTGCTGTATTGGCCTTGGCTTCACTAAGCCTCCTGCAGTTCCGACACAGAAATGCATATTGACCCAGCGGATCGTACCAAACTCACCACTTCACTTTGACACAGTCGTTGCTCATGAAGCCAATGCTTCTTATCTTACCATCAATCTGAAAATTATTATCGCGTCGTTGTTGTCATTGCTCTCTCTCTCTCTCTCTCTCTCTCTCTCTCTCTCTCTCTCTCTCTCTCTCTCTCTCTCTCTCTCTCTCTCTCTCTCTCTCTCTCTCTCTCTCTCTCTATCTATCTCTCTCTCTCTCTGCCCCCCCTCCCCCCCTTTCCTGTGTGCATGTGTGAGTGCGTGTCTGTATGTGTGTGCGCCCTCGGCGCGCGCGCGTGCGTGTGCATGCGTGCGTGTGTGCGTGTGTGTGTGTGTGTGTGTGTGTGTGTGTGTGTGTGTGTGTGTGTGTGTGTGTGTGTCTGTGTGTGTGTTGTGTGTGCGCGCGCGCTTCCCTATGACCCTCGGTCTCAGGTTGGTAGATGGGGAGAATCACATCCCCTTTACAATTGTAGAAGGAGGAAGACCGTTGACAGTCATTTGCTTAGATCCTATTCAGGCACACACACACACACACACACACACACACACACACACACACAAACACACACATACACACACATACCCACCCATGTGTGTGGGTGAGTGGCCACTCACCTACACACACATAGACCCCCCCCCCACCCACACACACACACACACACACACACACACACACACACACACACATGCACACACACACACACACACATATGTGCACACACACGTATACACATGCACGCACAATCACTCACAAATAGAAACTCAACACACACACACACACACACACACACACACACACACACACACACAAGCACACACGTGCACACGCAAATACGTGCACACACACACACACACACACACACACACACACACAGAGAGAGAGAGAGAGAGAGAGAGAGAGAGGAGCGAGAGAGAGGAGAGAGAGAGAGAGAGAGAGAGAGAGAGAGAGAGAGAGAGAGAGAGAGAGAGAGAGAGAGAGAGAGAGAGAGAGAGAGAGAGAGCCCGCATTGTCAGGGGCTGAGAAGGATCTTTCGGAAGGGAAACAAACTGGAAAACTTTGTATCGCCAAAAATTGTAGTCAAATCTTCCTTCATCATCAAAGTCGTAGCCGTATATGTTCCAGGCAACGTTGGCTCCAACGAGAAGGCGCCCTCGAAGTAGTTCATCGATCTTCGTCATCCTGCACCATGGAAAGGATCCCTCCAGTCTATTTCCCTGTCAAACTGTCGTCCCCGTGACAGGCGCTTTGAGGATCGATGCCCCTACCTCCATTTTAAATTTGAATTGAGTTTATAGGCTGTACAGACATTTCATAAAAATCCAGGCCGCGCCAGCTTCCATAGCCGGATTGAGTTGCTGATGTGAAGTATTTTCTTGTGATCATACAGCAATACGACGCACATTGAATTCTTCATCAAGTGATGCTGGTATAGGTATCAGGGTTACATTGAGTATTCGCTGTACGCATTTTGTTGCAACTCAAATGACGGCTGGTGGATGAACCGACATGGTCTCGCAGTGACCAGTTGGAAGCGGTCAATGAAACGCACAAGTTTTTATGCACAGCCAAATTATGTGATTCATATTAAAGGGTAGGTATTTTGTTATGGGCCTTCTTGTATTGCTTTAA
Source organism: Botryococcus braunii (assembly GCA_002005505.1). Lineage (NCBI taxonomy): Eukaryota > Viridiplantae > Chlorophyta > Trebouxiophyceae > Botryococcus > Botryococcus braunii. The sequence goes on from KV908552.1 coordinate 130,688, forward strand.
TTTGCAGACCGTAGACTTCACCCTTACTTCCGGCCACTTAGCCCGAAAACTCTAAATACTTGCAGGGCAACCGTATGCGTGAGACTACGGCTCGATTCAAACATCGCAATTGCGAGGTGGGCTCCGTTGTTCAGCATTAGACATTGCCGTGCAAGTAAAAACCGTGAATTAAGTGAATCGAAATATTCTCCCCGGGCACTTTGATGCACCTAGCTACATTTTTCAAATATCAAATATACAACTAAGTCAAAAATCCGTCTGGGACAGGAGGCAGGGGTTAACGAAAATCAAGGACTCCAGAGACACGGTCGACAGTCTTCGAAGGGACAGGGGAAGAACACACAAATAAATCATGATAATCATGCGATATTACGTTTTTAAAACTGTTCTCATTGGAACAGAGCAGTGCAGAAAACGCTACTCTGTATGCGTATACGAGGAACGTACCTCGAACTGGATGGCTGGCTGAAAATGCCGTCGGCGGTGGAGGATCAGATGGTGATTTCTGAAAATCCTTAAAGATGAATCAAGATTTCAGATAGGCTAAGGTAAGAAATGTGTGCTGACAAACAGGTGGTCGTTAAGACAGTAAGATACCTGCATGCACGAGAACGCAATCTAAAACGCTTCAGGTGCCGATGGGGTTGCACGATTTAAAGGCACGTTTGCGCTTTGTACCAACACTTCCTGGCCAGCTGCCCTAAGAACTTAAATCTGGGCACCGACTTTTAAGGCATTTTTGTCGCGGAACCCACCTCAAAAAAACCTCCGAGCGGTTCGACTCGACTCGAAGCTCTCCGCGAGACGTCGACGCGCGTGGGAACATTTAAATGTCGGTGTGGGACGGCCCGGTAAATAGCAATTGCTGCTACCTGCAGCATTGGTGCAGTACCCTCTGGGACACAACCCCCCCTCTCCACGATGTTATGTGGGATGTCCTTTAGACACTAATGCAACTTGGGTGCCCAATCCCATGGGACCGTTTGCACTCCTTAGGGAAGGGGTCCAGGCCTGACGAAAATGCATTGGACGTCCACATCTGTACAGTCCCCTGGGAGTGCACGGTCCCATGGGAGTGCACGGTCCCATGGGAGTGCATGGTCCCATGGGCATGCATGGTCCCATGGGATTGGGCAGCCAAGTAGCATTTATGCGGCATAGCATGGGCCCATGGGATTGCGTGGGAACTGCGCTGAACCACTCACTAGTCGATCGAAGAGAAGTTCGCGAAGAGAAGTACTTCTCTTCGAGAATTCTAGAATACAAAAGCTTCGAAGGTTTTGTATTTTAGAATTCTTGAAAAGAGGCTCAGACCTGGTAGTACGTGACGGTACGTAATGAATTTGTAAATGCAAAGTGCCTACTTGCAAGGACGTTTGTGGGCAGTAATCGGTATGATCATCGATGTATCATCCTCATGACATGCAGAAAACTCGCGAGTTTCCTGTAATAGCATTGCATTGTTATAACGCACTCGTCGAGTAGTCTTGGCCTGTATCGGTCTCTTCGGATTGCTGTAGTACTGCAGCATTAGTGGAAACGTATACTCGAGGCTTGAGTACTTGTGGACCGTTCCTATGGGGTTCGTGTCGCTTCGTTGGCGTGCAGTACCTAAGGGTCACTAAAGCTATAGCTAGCTAGGTATAATGCACACGCTTACAGGTTTACATATAGGCCGCCGTAACGGCCCTTAGCTAATGGCCGTTACGGTATTACAGAGCCGCCATTCATTTAGAGATAATCGAATTTATAAGTAACTTAGTAATAAGTAATTACATGTACATGTACATTTCTCTGAAGTGTACACTTCAAATAAAAGTGAAACACGATGCGGTAGTCTCAGGTCAAGGCGCCCGCTGCCTTAGACTCACATTCCAAATTGTAGTGCCAGCAGGTCGGAATTACACTTTACACTTAAACATTTACCAACTATGCATAAATATTTATGCATTAATGTGTCGTTGCACAGCAAGCACATATAGATAACGTGCCTTTACACAATTGAGCCCGCTTCCTTAGAAATCATACCCTGAAGCTGAAAGTCATTGAAGCAACATAAATAAATACGATATGTGTATCGCTGTTCAGCGCCTGCATGCGTGTGCGTGTGTGTGTGTGTGTGTGTGTGTGTGTGTGTGTGTGTGTGTGTGTGTGTGTGTGTGTGTGTGTGTGTGTGTGTGTGTGTGGGGCTGCTGATTTTGGATTGGAGATGACGGCTCGGATTTGGTGCCGTTGCAAAAAGGGGTTCTGGGAGGGGAGGAGTATATTCCTGAATTTTAGTGGTCTTTCAGAACATGGGGATGGGAAATGGGTTGGACATGTATCTGATGTCCAGTTGACCGTGGAAACTTGCCCAACTGTCATAGGTGACATTCATCCTTATTATGGCATTTTCTTGGACTTGGATCGTTGTAGATACATGTGGGATTGATGTAGGTACGTGGGATCGAGGTGGGATTCCAACTACAACATCACACCGAACGAGGGATCCAATGGGACTTGAGTGGGCCCTATCTGGGACATATGGATGAAGGTGGGTGCCATGTGAGCATTTCGTGCTGCAAGTGATATCTATCTGACCAAGCGCGATACCCAGGGCGTTGCAGCATGTGGTTGCACTCTCAGCATGTAATGATCTAGGAAATTCACGAAGACAAAGGCTAGATGCAAGATCTAAGAGGCTCGTGTGAGAATGACCTCACACAGGTGCATACCGAGTCGTATGCACCCTCGTCGTCGAAGACCACGTGAGACCCGTATCCGACGGGTGGACGTATCCGGAAGTACGTTACATTTCTCCCCCTCCTAGCTAGCCGAGCTCCTGGGAGGCTAACAAAGGGTGAGTGTGGAAGGCTCACTGTAACACATCCATAAGATGGTGAGCTGATGGGCGACGACCCGAAGACTCCAAGCCCGAGGACTTGGGTTCGAACTTGCCTTGGGTGTACTGAGTGATAAGCCCGCAGTGACCGGGGTAACGCCGGCCACAGGCCAAACGCCACTGATTCGAAGAGCTAAGTCACTACAGCAGTAAGACACAGCTTATGCTGGGACTCAAGGGAGTGGGCTTAGAAAGGCTAGCACTTTACCTGCAAGTCGGAAGGATACTCGGTGCACTCGAGTATGCGGCTAAATAACCACGACCCTCTCGCAGGCGCGGGGGCTGAAGGCCGCTGATGAGCCTCCTATGTCGGTGCGTTGCGACCGACTGTGTCCCAGTACCTCTTGAGCACTTCAGGAGCATTGGTCAAATTCCCTTGTGGTTCCCAAGTATTGTGTTCCGGAGAGTGACCTGTCCACTAGACGAGGTACTCGTACTTGGCGGGATTTCGAGAATTGACACGACGGTGGGCTACGATGGAGTCCACCTCGTATTCCTCTTCTCCTAGGAGAAGTTCCGCTGGAGGCGGTGGTTGAACTGATCCATCCCTACGGTAGGGTTCCAACTTGGAAACATGAAAGACGTCATGGATCCTCCAACGTGCAGGCAGAACTAGCTCATAAGCTTGTTTGCCAATGCGCTTGTGGACTTGGAATGGACCTACCCAGCGAGGGAGGAGTTTTGGAGTGCCTTGCTTAAAACGTAGGTCCTTGGAGGACAGAAGGACCCAATCCCCTGGTGAGAACTGGAGATCCCTACGTTTTGTGTTGGCTGCCTGTGCCTGTCGGTTGGTGGCTACTCGGTGTACCATCCTAGCATCATTGATCAAACGCTGCATGCGCTGAACGAAGCCGGCTGCGCTCGGAACCCGTAGGTTGGGTAGGAGCGTGGCTGGAAGGTATGGATGATGCCCGTAGTTGAGCATGAATGGAGTAGTTCCTGTGCTTTCATGGTCTGCGTTGTTGATAGCAAACTCGGCGCAGGACAACTTGGTATCCCAGTCAATTTGGCTGGACGACACGTACATGCGTAGCATGTCTTCCGATACCCGGTTGGTCCCTTCTGTCTGACCATCCGTTTGAGGGTGGTAGGCAGTGGACATGGCCTGTTTGGTAAAGAGTATCTCGCACAAAGCCTTGGTGAAGTGGCTGGTGAAGAGTGGATCTCTATCAGACACTATCACTTGGGGGACCCCATGCAACTTTCATACGTTGTCAACGTACAGGCGCGCCGTTTGCTCCGCTGTCGCTCGCGACGTGGTTGGCACCCGATGGACCATCTTGGAGAGTTTGTCCACGATGACGAAGATGGCATCGTGGCCGCGCTCTGTGGACGGTAGTTGTGTGATGAAGTCCATCGTGACTGTATGCCAAGGAGCAAAGGGTAAGCCCAGAGGTTGCAGGAGACCAGGTGGTTTGAGGTTCCTGGCTTTGTTCTTTTGGCACAGATGGCATGTGGTGACATACCGCTCCACTTCCTGAGTCATAGAAGGCCACCAGTAATGGCGGGTTATGAGCTTCAGGGTCTTCCGAACACCTTGGTGTCCAGCGTATGGGCTGTCATGCATTTCCTTAAGGAGAAAGGTTCGCAACCCAAATGCATCGGGTACGGCAACTTTGCCGTCGTGTAGGAAGAGACCCTCGTGTGGTAGGAGACCCTTCAAGTTGTCAGCATCCTGGAACCGTGGGTCCACACTATAACCTTGCACGAACTTGTCTTTCCATGACAGGCTAGGAAATTCACGAAGACAAAGGCTAGATGCAAGACCTAAGACAAAGGCTCGTGTGAGAATGACCTCACACAGTGGCATACCGAGTCGTATGCACCCTCGTGGTCGAAGACCACGTGAGACCCGTATCCGACGGGTGGATGTATCCGGAAGTACGTTACACAGCAGGTCAATATAGATAACAGTGCTTCAAGCAATCGGGCACGCAACGCTACGAGATCGTACATTGGAGTCCTTAGAAGCAACAGAGCTGCTCAAGTATCCAGCATGCTGCGTAGCACACCCTTAAGTTTGATTATCACTACCGGAGGACTTACAGTTGCCTTACAAATGACTTGCAAGTTTGCCTCCCCACATTCATACGGTAAATACTACATGCACGAGCCAGGGCGGTACATCATCTCAGACATGATAAGCTTATCCTCAACATACAGCAGCAAATGTGTCGTCTCCTCCTTCTCACTTTGTAGGCTGAAAACAAAGGGCCCTGCAGCTGGCACAACAAAATGGCCGTTTGGAAAAGCTTTAGATTGTGATGCACCATGGCCTCGCTGCGCAGCATGCTTGTTTGAACCCATGCAAATCTTTGTGCAGCCTTCAAGAAGTGTTGGTTTGGGCATTCTACCATGCAAAGAGGTCCCGGCTACGCACCTCTTCAGCCAGATTCCCATGCGAAATTGCCGTGCTAGCATCCATATGGTGCACAGGCATACAGTCAGCAGTTTTGTGACAAGAGATATCTCCGTGTTGTTGTTTTTAAGATTGGTGCATGTACTTGAGTGTAATTAAGAACATACATTTGTTTGAATCCTTTAGCCGCACTTGGCTGTGGTGAACGGCTTGCACGCCCCGAAGCCTACCAATTGGAAATCCGGGCCTTGTTCTTTTCACAGTGATGACAACGGGTGACATGGTGTTTTACGTCTTGAGCCCTGGAGGGCCACCAGTGCTAAAGCACCACGTGGTGGCGTGCAACCAGTTCACGGGATTTGCCCTGACCCACGTGCCCTTCGCAGTAGGTGCCCGAATATTGAGGGCATTAAGCACTGCGATCTTTGCCATCATGCAAGGGGAACCCATCACCTGGTGGCAGGTTTACAAGAATTCCATGAAAGTATTCTCCATGCTCTTTGCGCCGAGGTCTGTCGAGGTTACGGCTTACTACCGCCCAGAGCACTAGTGAGAGCATCATTACTGGGAATGATCATTAATGGAGGGTCGCCATAGCGTGAGAATATTGGGGTTCCCAGGGGAATCAATGGGCTCCACGAACACGAGCTGTCCGGGGTTCTGGCCCGGAACTTCCGGGGGGATTCCATTTGAACACGAGCTACCTTAGAAGCTTGTCAAGAGAAGCACAGAGGCTTTTGTATTCGACAGGATGTCCTACTAAGGGTATCGGGCACTACATGGTGCTTGCCCGCGCAGTGGTCACGGAGTGCTGACAATCAAAATGGGAGACGAATTGTGCCCACCCGATGTGGCTGTGACTCAGTGTAGGAAACGTACCCAGGTGAGTGATGGCCTAATATATCCGATGTGATTTAACACCACACGGAAAGCTGGAGCATCGAGCATCCACCAAATTTGCTTCATCCACGTTCGCCTTTGCTGGCTTTAAGGTCATGGAGAGCTGCAAGCTATTTCCGAAATGCTGTACTTTCAGGCCGGGTAGCCGGAGATCAGGAGTTGACCACTTGGGCCACGTGGGCTTGACGGAAAAGTGAAATCGATACCCCTATGGCGTCACTACCCGTACTCCCACTTGGGCAGGGTATTTCATGAAGGCCCTTATTAAGGTTGGCTATCCTTATCAGATAGATTGTCAAGCCCCTCATCCGATTGATATGCCGTCCCTTCGGGACCTCTTGCGTTGGCATGGCCGCCAACCCTGGGAGGGCTTGCATGTCTCTCCTCGTCTCTGCCCGTCTGAGCGGGCTCAGCTTTGCACATACTCTAGGTGGTTTAATAGTCCGTCCCGCGCCACTCTCTCTAGGCTTTTGTGGTTACGTATGAGTGTTTCCAAGTTGAGGGTTTTCCATCGATTCCGCATGGGGGTTCACAACCTTCCTATTGATGCTGGTCGTCGTCGGGGCATCCCCCGTTCCCACCGGTTCTGTGATCAGTGTCAGGCTGGTTTGGTGGGTGATGAACACCACCTTGTCTTTTCCTGTTCGGCCCTTCAGCCGATCCGGGACCGTTACCCCCATCTTTTTCGTTCCCCCTTTCGGTCGTTACGTCAGTTCGTCTGGCAAGATGACCTTCAGTCTGTGGTTAACTTCATTTATGATTGTTTTCAGTTTCGGTCTTAGGTTTGTGTCTTGCCCTTTGCTGGCCCTTGCCCACTCTTGGGCTGTGTCCTGGGGCTTTCCTGCCCCTTCCTCTGTGTCCTGGGGCTTTCATGCCCTTCCTTTGTGCTCTTGGCTCCCCACTCGGTACTTTGGGTTTGTGTTTGGCCTTGATTCTTAGGGTTTGTGTTTGGTTTCTCTCGGTGTCTTGCTGCGTCGGTGTTCGGTTTTCCATCTCATCAGCCCTTTGGGCTGGGTTGATGTAATTCCTTCCTCCTTTACAAGAGTGGAGTAAAAAAGACCAGCCCAATGTTCAGGGACCCAAACCCCCAAGGTGTCAAGCTATGAGTCACACCCGGCGAGCGGCCAGCTGGCGACCCACAGCCGCCGCAATGATGAAACTGACCCGACGAATGACAAAATATCCCTCCACATCTTCTTGAGCAATGATGGCTTGGTTCAAAAGCCCCTGGAGCCTCTGCAACAAGGCCAGCGCATCAGCATGCAACCCTCCCAATGTTTCAAAAGCGAAGGCTTGGAAAGCCACAGGCGGCTGCTGACGCGACAACAAGACAGCATAGCGGGTCTGCTTGTCTTGGGCAGCGCGCGCGGCGGCCCCACCCGGCACGAAGTGCAGTTGGCAGCCGGCACGAAGTTGGCAACTGTGAGTGGGGAAGAGCCAACGATGTCGATATAAAGGTCACGCCCCTCCTCCCACGCATGGAGGCGGAGGTCTGCGCGACGGCGCTCCTGGCCAGGGACAGGGGTGGGAAAGGCGGGTTCCCGGGTGACCCGCTGACGAGCTGAGGTAAGGACAGCGTCCAGGCCGTTACGAACGGAGTAATGTCGGCCGACAATGGCAACATCCCCCCCTGAGGTGCAGTGGACCGCGTGGTCGCCCCAGACATCCAACTCCCTCAAGCAGCACGGGCATTGGGAGCCAGGGTGGAAAATGGGGATCAAGAGCTGGTATTGAAGGCGGCAGCGGAACGACTCTGGGGGCATGGTTTGCTGCAAATGGGGAACTGGGAGAGCCAGCAGCCAATCAGACGCTCCCGGCTGTGTAAGAGATTGGAGCACAGCACGGTCGCGATCCGAGCGAGCAGGGTCATCAAGAACCTCCTGGTATGCGCGGTGAGACAAGGGTTTGGACAGCCGGGCTTGCACTTTGCTGCGGACAAAATCCGGATCCTCAAAGAGCGCCGCATCGAAATCAGGAACAAGGGCGCAGTAGTCAGCCTTGGCAGCTAGGGCAGCGGGGACAAGAGGGGCAGTGGATGTCCCCAGAAGGCGGTCCTGGAGGGGGGCTGTCTGCGTGACGGAGGCGAGATAGGCACAAGGCAGAAGGGAAGTGGCCTTAGTGACCCCTAGACCCCCCTGGGCAATAGGCAAGCCAGCCAAGGTTTGCTGCAAAGGGCCAAAACCACCACCACCAGCTGTGACAATGGATTGGAGGACCTGGGTTTGGAGCATATCAAAGGTCACCAAAGCTTGCGCAGCTGCAGCTGGCGGCATGGTCCGGGCTGTGAAAACCACCTTGCAGGTCCCAAGGCAACTGCGAAGCAAGAGAAGCTCGGCTTGGGGGTGGCGGAGAATCGGCAAACGCTGGAGCGAGGCTGCCACGGCATCAACGTGCGCCTGGGCTACGGAAGCCGCGTACTCGACTGACACGGTGACCGCTGCCCCCAACACTATCAAACCAGCACGAGTTTGTCGCCGAAGGCTGCGACTCCTCCGGAGGAGGAGGAGCAGCCGGAGTTTGTCGCCTCCGTCGGAGACGGCTCCTGAGACGGAGCTCGCCGCCCGCGTCCCGCCCCGTGTCCCGTGCCGTGGTTTTTGTGGTGTTGGCATGTCCGGCCCCGCGTCCCGCCTCGTGTCCTGTGCCGTGTGCTTTCCTTTGGGCGCCGGCCCATTTCTTTGCGCATTTCCGGATGCCTCGCTGACGTGCAGTGTACCTCCTCGCACGTGGACGCCGGATAGTCCACGAGGCCAGCCTAGGGGGCTCTCCCAGATTAGCACGTCCTTCACTGCTTGCGACTGGCCCGTCGTTGTTCTACTCTGCCGCACTCTCAGGTTTCGTTCGTAATCTGACTTTCTTTAAATCCTCACTACAGTGATAGGCTTACCCCGTCATTGTTTTTCAGTATGTGTGTCGGAGGCGAGATCCCCCGCATCGCCGCTCGCATCCTAGACGCGCACGCCTGCTTTCGATGTCATGTGCCTAGGTTTCTACCTCACTTCTGTGTCTTCCGATGCTCGGTGTGGATCCCAACATCGCATGTCTGCTTCTACTTTTGTCTCCTGCCGGATCCGCATCCTCGCCACACGTCTCTCTGCCTCCCTGGCGAGGCATCCACGCATCGAACCCAGGGTATGTCTATCTTCTTTTAAATTGTGCTCGTTGCCACCGATTCTCTGCATATTTCAGCCGTCGCCCCATTTTTCCACCGAGGTCTTAGGGGCATCGCGGCATCGCAACGCTTTCTCCTCTTTCGGGCCAAACCTTGACCTTCGGTCCATGCCACTCGTGTTTCCATTCTGAATTTTCATTCCGAAGTCTGCCTTTCCTCTTCTTTGCCCCTGTCTCCCACGTTTTCTGCTCTTCACCCGACTCCCATCCTCCCTTGCCCTTCCCCTTCTACCCGTAAACCTCTTTGCTCGACCTTTATGAAATGCACACATGGGGATGGCCTTTCTCTCGCTGGCGTCTTCATGTTCAGGTCTGGAGGGTTGGGGCCCCTGCTTCTTTCCTCCACAATTTCTGGAGCGAGAGAGAGAGAGCGAGAGAGAGAGAGAGAGAGAGAGAGAGAGAGAGAGAGAGAGAGAGAGAGAGAGAGAGAGAGAGAGAGAGAGAGAGAGAGAGGAGGGGGGAGGGGGGGAAGGGAGAGGGATAGAGAACATTTTGTAGTGTGAAAACTGAGTCGTACCGCGAACTCAGAAAGATATGACCCCAAACTATTAGTGTAGTGAGGTGCCGCGTCAGCGCGACGCGTCTCACGTCCCCTGCGCGTAGGATGTGCGCGTAAGCATAATGTTCGTAATGGTGTGCGCGTAGTTCATGTTTCTTCGTGCCCTTTGGGATACGAGTAGATCTCGTTGTCCTTGTGTGTAGGAAAATGACTGAAATATCCTAGTGGGTCTCCTCTCGTCATCCATATCGTTATGCTCGCGAGAGCATCTCGTAGAGGGACGACGTAGCCGGATCCGCGCATAGGTGGACTAGGAACTCGGGTGGTTATCATTGTCTTTGGGGTTTGCTGCTACGAGTGAGACATCTAGCATTCTCTACATTGTTCATTATATATTGTTCTTTGGAGACTCGGACGACCTGCGTGAGGAGGGCTGCGAACTTGTAACGGATTGGAACTTCGATTCCTACCTTCGGTGTCACCCTTGCCTGAAACCCTTGCTTAGCTTGTTATAAATCTTAGTTACACGTCTCACTTCGTTAAATTGGTATCGGCGAGGCGGTTAGAGCCTCGAACCGAAGGGAGACGTAGGGAAGGTTGTAATTGCATTGTTCCATTGCAACATGATGGCGGTTAAACGGAAAGGAAACAAGTACTCCGGTCTCCCCCTTAAAGAGAAAGAAATTTTGGAAGGTTTGGAAAAGGAAGGTATTGAAGTCGATGATCTTTTGGAAGAGTCCGAAACGGAATTGCAATTGGCCCCATCGCCCAAACCGACCACACCCAAAACGAAACCCAAACCCACTCCTTTGAAGACACCCTTGAAGAAAAATAAGACTAAATCCCTAATTCTACGGTTATTGAAGCGGATTGAGGCCTTGGAGGGAGAACGAGCATCCAAGCGGACGTCATCCACCACTAACGTCGTGCGTGTGCCTACACCAGCCATGTTTACAGGAAAAAGAGGAAGCTTCCAATTCTTTGCTAGTAAGGTGGAATCATATGTGAACATTTCAAATGTGTCAAGGGACAAGTGGGTGGCAGTCGCGCTGCAATGTATGGAGGAGCGACCTACAAAGGTGTGGGGGACATACCTCAAAAGGAAGGAAAGGGAAGGAGGTCAAACAGAGCCAACATGGGAAGACTTTAAAAATTTTATGGGAAATCGATACGACTCTACCGATTTGGTTATGGCTGCCCGGCAAAAATTAGACCATGTTTATCAAGGGCAAGAAAGCGTTGAAAGATACATAGAAAGGTTTATTTCCTTGTTGAGTGATGTAGAAACCGAATATGACATCTGCGAAAACGATAAAATATATATGTTCCTCAAAGGCCTGAATGCTCCTATTAGAGTTGCTTGCACAGTTAACCCTCAAACTGGTGTCAGGTTCACAAGCCTCGACTCATTGTGCACTTATGTGGTGCAATATGAAAGCAACTTAAAATCAGGGGGGATGCTGAGGGGACAGGAAGGAAGGAAGGTTCTCAACGTTGTGAAGAGGACTCCAACAAGCACGCCGGCATACTTTCCGGGATTCACCCAGGGGCCTGTGCTTGGAGCCGTCGGACACAACGTTGGTGGGAAGTTAGATTCTCGGACAAGCGTCCCCTCCGAGCGCCAGTGTTATTTCTGCAAAAACTTTGGTCACGAGCAATGGCAATGTCAGGCCAAGCGGGACTACTTGCAAAGGAAGAGCAGGCGCGACAGTCAATTGCCTCCACCTCCTCCTTTCCCCTCTAATCAAGCTCGAGGTGGGCAGTGGAAGGGCCGTGGTGGCCGGGGAGCACATTGGAAGGGAAAAGGGCCGGGGCATAATCCTCAAAAGTAAATTCTGAAGCCATGGATGCCACTTGCTTGCATGTTTTGCACTCTCTTGTGGCCTCCAATTTGGGAAAGGAAGGGGTGAACCTTGTGGTGCCAAATGTTAGGAAGGCTGAATCTGAGATTTCCAAGTTTTTATGGGAACAAAGGTGCAACCCGTCCCTCACTTGTTGTTTCATTGTGGGAAGGAAAACTTGGAAAAGTAAGAGTCTCTATGCTCACCGTATGCAAGGAAGGATTGTGGAAGTGTGTTCAGGAAGGAAGGGACAGGCGGTGGACATGAATGGTCAAACTAGTGTATACCCATTCTCTTTTGTATGTTGTGTGGTTCCCCCAAGACCCACACTCACCATGGGAAGTGTTACTACTGACTCTCCGCTAGCTATGACCTTTCCGGCGAATGTTAAGGGGAAAATCCTTTCAGTGTTGTTTGATAGTGGGGCATCTCATTCGTTTATTAAAAGTGATACTTTGCAAGGGCTAGGGGTGCGATACAAACCCGCATGCATATCCGTGACTCTTGCTGATGGCAGTGTGTCCGATACGAAAGGAACGGTAGATGTGTCGTTTACACTCAAGCCTGGTATAACTTCCCGTCACAACTTCATTGTAAGCCCTGCCATGATTGATGGGGTAGACATGATTTTGGGGCAGGACTGGATGGAAGAAAGAGGAGTCTCAATTGATTTTTGTGTGAAGGCTGCTCAATTTAGACATAATGGGAAGTGGGTCACCCTAAAACACGCAAATTCATCGTTGCCAGTGGGGCCAAAAGTTGTCTGGGGTTTACAAGCACAAGAGAGGAAGGAAGGAAGGAGGGATAGGAATGGAAAAGGATGGAAGGGTCAAGATGTTTGGAAGGTTTGTTTGTATACTGTGCTTTTGAATGAGCAGGCTGAACTGGTGGACATCACCGGGGAGGACGCCTCAAGTGAGGCCGACCTGGCGGACACCGACAAATCTATGGACGACACCCCCGTCGTCACAAAACCCCCCAGTAGTACCGGTATGACTTTCACTCATCAAATAAATGACATGTTGGAAGGCAAGCCACAGGCCCTGAAAGACTTGTTACTTGCAAATGAGGACTTGTTTGCAAAACAACTCCCGGGGTTACCCCCGGAGCGGGAAGTGTTTCACACAATAAATTTGGAAGAAGGACATCGGCCCCCCAATAGGCCCGCGTACCGTCTTGCTCCAAGTGAGCTTGCGGAATGCGAAAAAACGGTTGATGAGTTGTTAAAATTGGGATTGATCAGGCCAAGTTGCTCACCATTTGCATCACCTGTTTTGTTTGTTAGAAAGAAGGATGGAAGTTTGCGTATGGTAATAGACTACCGTCCCCTGAATAAAATTACCATCTCGGATAGGTACCCTCTCCCCAGAATTGACGATCTGTTGGATAGGCTTAAGGGAGCCAAGGTGTTTTCGAGCTTGGACTTGTTGTCTGGGTACCATCAAGTGCGACTTCGCAAGGAGGATGTGCCTAAAACTGCCTTCAGGACCCCTTTTGGCTTGTACGAATTTCTTGTACTTCCCTTTGGTTTGACCAACGCGCCCGCGACATTTCAACGGCTTATGAATGAGGTTTTTCACGACTTTATAAGGGAAGGCTTTTTGGTTGTATACTTGGATGATGTGCTCATTTATAGCAAAACGGAAGAGGAACACCTTCTGCAGTTGGACAGAGTTTTCACCCGTCTACGCGAACATCAACTCCTGGCAAAACTTGTCAGATGCTCTTTCTTTGAGAAACAATTGAAATACTTGGGACACATCATTGGGGAAAATGGGTTGGAAGTGGATATGGATAAAGTCAAGGTGGTGCAGGAGTGGCCTACGCCCACAAACGTAACGGAAGTTAGGAGGTTTCTTGGGTTGTCTAATTACTTTCGAAAGTTTATTCAGAACTACAGTATCCTGGCAACCCCATTGACAGCTCTCTCTGGGGCAAAAGCACCTTGGAAGTGGGGACAGGAACAACAGGAAGCATTTGACAACATAAAGGAAGCTTTGGTAAGTGCCCCTATCTTAACACTCCCGGACGTACGTCGGCCATTTAAGGTAGTGTGCGATGCATGCGATTACGGCGTGGGAGCTGTGCTATTTCAAGATGGGAAGGTTTGTGCGTATTTCAGTAAAAAGTTGGGAGCAAGCGAGAGGAACTACAGTGCCACGGAACGGGAGTTATTGGCTGTAGTGTATGCTCTCACGGAATGGAGGTGTTATTTGTTAGGTAAGCCAGTAACGGTGGTGACGGATCACAAGTGCAACACCTTCTTGGGTCAACAGGTGGGGCTTAGTCCTCGGAGGGCTCGGTGGGCCGAGCGCCTGCAGGAGTTTGAGATTGAATGGGTATGGGAACCGGGCAAGACCAACATTGCGGATCCGCTCTCCAGGTGTCACTTCACTCAACACCCTGGACCTGGGGGGAGGGACAATGGGGCTGCTGTGGCCGGGGCTGCCCTCCGGCGCAAGCGTCGGCGCACCAGTCCGGACTCCCTCACCCCCTCCAGCCGGGATGTCGAGGGTACCCTCACAGCTCGGGTCCGCAAGGTCCCCAAGGTCACGCTCCCGGGGCCCGCTCACGAGACCCCAAGCTCCCTCGGCACGATGGAGCAAATCGGGTTGGCCAGCCCGAGTGAGCTTACCCGCGAGACCGATGGGTACGAATCCCTACTTGGCAAACTTGAGAAGGCTTACACATACGATCCGTGGTTGGCAGCGCGTGCGAATAGAAGGAAGGTTAGTCTAAAGGGAGGCTTTTGGGAGAGGAATGGACGGAAATATGTTCCTGCATTGTTTGAGGAAAGGAAAGATGGGGAACTTGTCGTGGAGAACCTACGACGTGGAATTTTGGAAGCTTTACATGATCCACCTCATGTTGGTCACCCTGGAGTAACTCGCATGTACGAGCTTGTAACAAGGGAATGGTATTGGCCGGGAATGTATGAGGATGTCAAAGCCTATGTTGCTCATTGTGACTCTTGTCAACGAGTCAAGGCTCGGAATACTTTGCCTGCTGGTCTTCTTCACCCCTTGCAAATACCAGGAAGGAAGTGGCAAAGTGTGTCTATGGACTTTATTAGCAACCTCCCACAGACCCCAAGTGGAAATGATGCTATTTGATTTGTCGTGGATAGGCTTAACAAGTGTGCTCATTTTGCTGCTACAACAATGAATGCTGATGCTTATACTCTAGCACAATTGTTAAGGACATGGGTGTGGATGTATCGTGGATCCCGGGTGTGGTGGCATTGTGGATCACAAGCCACTCACTGGCGAACGCGGCCGCACTCTGTACGATCCGAACGAGCCAAATGAGGATAGCTGGAAATAACTTGCACAGGTCACGCGTTGTTGCCACAAGAAAGTGGAAGAATACAGAGAGAGTCACGGGCTCCCGCCATTGCCTCCCAAGGGCACGACTCCTAGCGTCCACCCTTAGGGTCCCGTCGACCGGTTGGCCCTCCTTGGAGGGGTCTCTCTGTATGGCCATATGGACTTTGGATAGGCTAGGGTAAGGCTGCCTTACCCGGTAGGGTTGACCATGGGTCCCTTACCTGGATAGATTTTTGTGCACATTAGGTGTATGGCCTTTTCACTTCACTACCACACCTGATCAATATGGTGCAATACTGGCGTAATACTGGACTATATGTGGAAATTGGACTCCCCTTGGACTCTGGACTTTTGGACATCTGGACTTTTAGCTCTGCCCTTGTGTCTCATTTTGGCTGTTCATCATGTGGACTTTCGTTTTTCTTTCAGTGTTTTGTCTTTTGTTCTGTTAGTCATGCCTGATCCTTGTTGTTATTGCATTATGGTGGGGACCCCGATACGCAGCATTCGGCTGGGGTCTGGCAACACGGGAGGCGGGTTGCCCGTAGGTCTAAGTCTGAGTCTCCGCATGTTGGAAGGTCTTGTTCCTTTGTTTGTCTTGTCTGTTTGTTGTTGCGCTCTGCCTTCTGCGCGGGGACGCACAGGAATAAGGGGGGGAGCATGTAGTGAGGTGCCGCGTCAGCGCGACGCGTCTCACGTCCCCTGCGCGTAGGATGTGCGCGTAAGCATAATGTTCGTAATGGTGTGCGCGTAGTTCATGTTTCTTCGTGCCCTTTGGGATACGAGTAGATCTCGTTGTCCTTGTGTGTAGGAAAATGACTGAAATATCCTAGTGGGTCTCCTCTCGTCATCCATATCGTTATGCTCGCGAGAGCATCTCGTAGAGGGACGACGTAGCCGGATCCGCGCATAGGTGGACTAGGAACTCGGGTGGTTATCATTGTCTTTGGGGTTTGCTGCTACGAGTGAGACATCTAGCATTCTCTACATTGTTCATTATATATTGTTCTTTGGAGACTCGGACGACCTGCGTGAGGAGGGCTGCGAACTTGTAACGGATTGGAACTTCGATTCCTACCTTCGGTGTCACCCTTGCCTGAAACCCTTGCTTAGCTTGTTATAAATCTTAGTTACACGTCTCACTTCGTTAAAATTAGGCTGCAGGTATTTAGAAATTGTGATTTGCAGATAGAAAAAACACCGAGATACACAGTAGTAGGTTGGACAAAAGTTCTTCTTGTGGATACTGAGGTGTACTGATATCACCCCAACTGCGTGGCTCCCCTAACACCCACCAAAACGTGGGGGAGGGTGGTGGGGGTGAGGGAGAAGGGGAGGGAGGGAGGGGGGAGAGGGAGAGAGAGAGAGGGGGGGAGAGAGGGAGGGAGAGAGAGAGAGAGAGAGAGAGAGAGAGAGAGAGAGAGAGAGAGAGAGAGAGAGAGAGAGAGAGAGAGAGAGAGAGAGAGAGAGAGAAGGGGGGGGGGAGAACATTTCATAGTGTGAAAGATATGACCCCAAACTATTAGGCTGCAGATATGCAACAATTGTGATCAGCCCGACTGTGTGGCTCCCCTATCACCCACCAAAGGAGAGGGAGGGAAGGGGGGGGGAGAGAGAGAGAGAGACAGAGAGAGAGAGAGAGAGAGAGAGGGGGGGGCCACTTTGTCCGGATTCGGGCCTTTAAAGGAAAGGAAAGAAATTTTATGCTCTGGATTCCGTGTCTTCTGGGCTGGGTTGATGTTAATCTTTCTTCTTCTGTCATTTTCAAGGCCTCTGCCTTGTGCGAATTTTTTCCCGCCGCTGCTGGGTTTTGCACTGCTTAGAAATTCTGGGTTCTTACCTCTGGACATGCACCTTCAGACTTTGGCGTTTTTTCCTTGGACACAGGCGTCCTCGTCCGGATTCCGTTCCTTCATTCTGTCCAACTGCACCGGACTTGTCAGGATTCGGGCCTTTCATTCTCTAGATTCAGTGTTTCCGTGTCCTCCCGCGTCTTCCACCGTGTCGCGTTGTAATTTTTACTTCACTCTGAAATCCACTTTCCTCGCTCCAGTTTGTCGCCGAAGGCTGCGACTCCTCCGGAGGAGGAGGAGCAGCCGGAGGCGACAAACTCTCCACGAGCCGGAGGCGAGTTCAGTTGTCAGTTTGTCGCCGAAGGCTGCGACTCCTCCGGAGGAGGAGGAGCAGCCGGAGGCGACAAACTCTCCACGAGCCGGAGGCGAGTTCAGTTGTCATTTTGTCGCCTCCGTCGGAGACGGCTCCTGAGACGGAGCTCGCCGCCCGCGTCCCGCCCCGTGTCCCGTGCCGTGGTTTTTGTGGTGTTGGCATGTCCGGCCCCGCGTCCCGCCTCGTGTCCTGTGCCGTGTGCTTTCCTTTGGGCGCCGGCCCATTTCTTTGCGCATTTCCGGATGCCTCGCTGACGTGCAGTGTACCTCCTCGCACGTGGACGCCGGATAGTCCACGAGGCCAGCCTAGGGGGCTCTCCCAGATTAGCACGTCCTTCACTGCTTGCGACTGGCCCGTCGTTGTTCTACTCTGCCGCACTCTCAGGTTTCGTTCGTAATCTGACTTTCTTTAAATCCTCACTACAGTGATAGGCTTACCCCGTCATTGTTTTTCAGTATGTGTGTCGGAGGCGAGATCCCCCGCATCGCCGCTCGCATCCTAGACGAGCACGCCTGCTTTCGATGTCATGTGCCTAGGTTTCTACCTCACTTCTGTGTCTTCCGATGCTCGGTGTGGATCCCAACATCGCATGTCTGCTTCTACTTTTGTCTCCTGCCGGATCCGCATCCTCGCCACACGTCTCTCTGCCTCCCTGGCGAGGCATCCACGCATCGAACCCAGGGTATGTCTATCTTCTTTTAAATTGTGCTCGTTGCCACCGATTCTCTGCATATTTCAGCCGTCGCCCCATTTTTCCACCGAGGTCTTAGGGGCATCGCGGCATCGCAACGCTTTCTCCTCTTTCGGGCCAAACCTTGACCTTCGGTCCATGCCACTCGTGTTTCCATTCTGAATTTTCATTCCGAAGTCTGCCTTTCCTCTTCTTTGCCCCTGTCTCCCACGTTTTCTGCTCTTCACCCGACTCCCATCCTCCCTTGCCCTTCCCCTTCTACCCGTAAACCTCTTTGCTCGACCTTTATGAAATGCACACATGGGGATGGCCTTTCTCTCGCTGGCGTCTTCATGTTCAGGTCTGGAGGGTTGGGGCCCCTGCTTCTTTCCTCCACAATTTCTGGAGCGAGAGAGAGAGGAGAGAGAGAGAGAGAGAGAGAGAGAGAGAGAGAGAGAGAGAGAGAGAGAGAGAGAGAGAGAGAGAGAGAGAGGAGGGGGGAGGGGGGGAAGGGAGAGGGATAGAGAACATTTTGTAGTGTGAAAACTGAGTCGTACCGCGAACTCAGAAAGATATGACCCCAAACTATTAGGCTGCAGGTATTTAGAAATTGTGATTTGCAGATAGAAAAAACACCGAGATACACAGTAGTAGGTTGGACAAAAGTTCTTCTTGTGGATACTGAGGTGTACTGATATCACCCCAACTGCGTGGCTCCCCTAACACCCACCAAAACGTGGGGGAGGGTGGTGGGGGTGAGGGAGAAGGGGAGGGAGGGAGGGGGGAGAGGGAGAGAGAGAGAGGGGGGGGAGAGAGGGAGGGAGAGAGAGAGAGAGAGGAGAGAGAGAGAGAGAGAGAGAGAGAGAGAGAGAGAGAGAGAGAGAGAGAGAGAGAGAGAGAGGAGAGAGAGAGAGAAGGGGGGGGGGAGAACATTTCATAGTGTGAAAGATATGACCCCAAACTATTAGGCTGCAGATATGCAACAATTGTGATCAGCCCGACTGTGTGGCTCCCCTATCACCCACCAAAGGAGAGGGAGGGAAGGGGGGGGGAGAGAGAGAGAGAGACAGAGAGAGAGAGAGAGAGAGAGGGGGGGGCCACTTTGTCCGGATTCGGGCCTTTAAAGGAAAGGAAAGAAATTTTATGCTCTGGATTCCGTGTCTTCTGGGCTGGGTTGATGTTAATCTTTCTTCTTCTGTCATTTTCAAGGCCTCTGCCTTGTGCGAATTTTTTCCCGCCGCTGCTGGGTTTTGCACTGCTTAGAAATTCTGGGTTCTTACCTCTGGACATGCACCTTCAGACTTTGGCGTTTTTTCCTTGGACACAGGCGTCCTCGTCCGGATTCCGTTCCTTCATTCTGTCCAACTGCACCGGACTTGTCAGGATTCGGGCCTTTCATTCTCTAGATTCAGTGTTTCCGTGTCCTCCCGCGTCTTCCACCGTGTCGCGTTGTAATTTTTACTTCACTCTGAAATCCACTTTCCTCGCTCCAGTTTGTCGCCGAAGGCTGCGACTCCTCCGGAGGAGGAGGAGCAGCCGGAGGCGACAAACTCTCCACGAGCCGGAGGCGAGTTCCTCCAGTTTGTCGCCGAAGGCTGCGACTCCTCCGGAGGAGGAGGAGCAGCCGGAGGCGACAAACTCTCCACGAGCCGGAGGCGAGTTCAGTTTGTCGCCGAAGGCTGAGACGGAGCTCGCCGCCCGCGTCCTGCCCCGTGTCCTGTGCCGTGTGTTTTGTCGTTTTTGCATGTCCAGCCCCGCGTCCCACCTCGTGTCCTGTGCCGTGTGCTTTCCTTTGGGCGCTGCCCATTTTCTTGCGCATTGCCGGATGCCTCCGCTGACGTGCAGTGTACCTCCTCGCACGTGGACGCCGGATAGTCCACGAGGCCAGCCTAGGGGGCTCTCCCAGATTAGCACGGCCTTCACTGCTTGCGACTGGCCCATCGTGTTTCTACTCTGCCGCACTCTCAGGTTTCGTTCGTAATCTGACGTTTTTTTCTATCCTCACTACATTGACAGGCTTACCCCGTGATTGTTTTTAAGTATGTGTGTCGGAGGCGAGATCCCCCGCATCGCCGCTCGCATCCTAGACGCGCACGCCTGCTTTCGATGTCATGTGCCTAGGTTTCTACCTCACTTCTGTATCTTCCGATGCTGTGTGTCGATCCCACCATCGCATGTCTGCTTCTATTTTTGTTTCCTGCCGGATCCGCATCCTCGCCACACGTCTCTCTGCCTCCCTGGCTAGGAGGCATCCACGCATCGAACCCAGGGTATGTCTATCTTCTTTTAAACTGTGCTCGTTGCCACCGATTCTTTGCATATTTCTGCCGTCGCCCCATTTTTCCACCGAGGTCTTAGGGGCATCGCGGCATCGCAACGCTTTCTCCTCTTTCGGGCCAAACCTTTACCTTCGGTCCATGCCACTCGTGTTTCCATTCTGAATTTCATTCCACAGTCTGCCTTTCCTCTTCTTTGCCCCTGTCTGCCACATTTCCTGCTCTTCACCCGACTCCCATCCTCCCTTGCCCTTCCCCTTCTACCCGTAAACCTCTTTGCTCGACCTTTATGAAATGCACATATGGGGATGGCCTTTCTCTCGCTGGCGTCTTCATGTTCAGGTCTGGAGGGGTGGGGCCCCTGCTTCTTTCCTCCACAATTTCTGGAGAGAGAGAGAGAGAGAGAGAGAGAGAGAGAGAGAGAGAGAGAGAGAGAGAGAGAGAGAGAGAGAGAGAGAGAGAGAGAGAGGGGGGGGGAGGGGGGGGAGAGGGAGGGAGAGAGGGATAGAGAACATCTGGTAGTGTGAAAACTGAGTCGCAGCGCGAACTCAGAAAGATATGACCCCAAACTATTAGGCTGCAGGTATTTAGAAATTGTGGTTTGCAGATAGAAAAAATCTTAAAGTTTAAACACCAAGATAAACAGTAGTTGATTGGACAAAAGTTGTTCTTGTGGATACTGAGGTGTACTCATATCACCCCAACTGTGTGGCTGCCCTAACACTCACCAACAAGTGGGGGAGGGTGGTGGGGGTGAGGGACAAGGGGAGGGAGGGAGGGGGGAGGGAGAGAGGGAGAGGGGGAGAGAGAGAGAGAGAGAGAGAGAGAGAGAGAGAGAGAGAGAGAGAGAGAGAGAGAGAGAGAGAGAGAGAGAGAGAGAGAGAGTGAGGAGGGGGGGGGGGACATTTGATAGTGTGAAAGATATGCCCCCAAACTATAAGGCTGCAGGTATTTAGAAATTGTTATTTGAAGATAGAAAAACACCGAGATCAGCAGTAGTAGATTGGGCAAAATTTGTTCTTGTGGATCTTGACGTGTACTGATTTCAACCCGACTGTGGGCTCCCCTAACACCCACCAAAGGAGAGAGAGACAGAGAGAGAGAGAGTTTTTGTTAAGAATGTTTTTTAAGGATGTTTTTTGGGGCAGAATGTGGGTTTTTTGGGGGGGGGGAGGGGGGATTTTTCAGGAGGGGGCTTTTTAGGGGCGTGGGATTTTTGATGGAGATGGGTTTTCCATTGGTGGAGCGTGGGTGTATTTCAAGGCCTCTGCCTTATGCGCATTTTTTCCGCCGCTGCTCGGTCTGTTGCACTGCTTAAAATTTCTGGGTTCTCACCTCTGGACATGCACCTTCGGACTGAGGCGTTTTTTCCTTGGACACGGGCGTCCTCGTCCGGATTCCGCCCTTTCATTCTGTCCAACTGCACCGGACTTGTCAGGATTCGGGCCTTTCATTCTCGAGATTCAGTGTTTCCGTTTCTTCCCGCGTCCGCCACCGTGTCGCGCTGTAATTTTCGCTATCCTCGGAATTCCTCCGTCGCTCCATTTTGTCGCTTCCTAGGCCAAGGACCTCGATTACATAATAGTTTGGGTGTTCTGTAGACAGGGTTCGCAGCGGAAATCCAAAGTCTTTCGCCTACGTGGAGGCAAAATTGTAAAAGTTATGGGCATTCGGCATCACCTGTATGAAGCAGACCGGTCGTCAGTAGACGAGGTTACTCCTGCTGCAGTCCGTACGACTTTCTGCTGAGTATCACACACAACTGTTGGACAAGACTAGCATCTGGAAATGCCCAGCATCTTTCACAACCAGTTCCGTTACATAATTGTCTTGTACGCAGGCACCGATCAAGCAAGTACTTGATAAGGCTCTAGACGGCTACGTTCAAGTACATGCCTATACTCCCTGAAGTTACTGTCCCTTGTCTGTTCGAGTGACTACAGGGTACACTAAACTTGTTGACACTCACCATAGCAACAGTGATACAAAACACAGTGCCGCACCGCACCTGTACAAAGCAGACAGGTCGTCAATAGACGAAGTTCCTCCCGCTGCAGTCCGTATGACTGTCTGCTGAGTATCACACACAACTGTTGGACAAGACTAGCATCTGGAAAAGCCCAGGATCTTTCACAACCAGTTGGCATTCACACCGGTGGGGCAGCCTTAAGAGTGCACCTGTCAAACGTGTAATCTAGATCAGATTGTACCTTATGTTCGAAAGCATTCAAAATCTACCGTGTTGCAAAGCACCTTATGTTCTCAATGGACCCATATCTTAATAGTCTACACATGAAGATCACTTAAAGCACAAGGCATTCAATAATAATGTTCACAACTCAACAAAAACTGGGCGAAGGAAGTTTCGCCTCCGGGGGGTGGGCGAAGGGGCGAAAGGCAAGACGTGTAAGGGTCAATTCAGCGTGTCAAACGACGTGTTTCATGTGATTTTCAACGCGGCGAAGTACATTTTGTCGCCTCCGGCTGAGACGGAGCTCGCCGCCCGCGTCCTGCCCCGTGTCCTGTGCCGTGTGTTTTGTCGTTTTTGCATGTCCAGCCCCGCGTCCCACCTCGTGTCCTGTGCCGTGTGCTTTCCTTTGGGCGCTGCCCATTTTCTTGCGCATTGCCGGATGCCTCCGCTGACGTGCAGTGTACCTCCTCGCACGTGGACGCCGGATAGTCCACGAGGCCAGCCTAGGGGGCTCTCCCAGATTAGCACGGCCTTCACTGCTTGCGACTGGCCCATCGTGTTTCTACTCTGCCGCACTCTCAGGTTTCGTTCGTAATCTGACGTTTTTTTCTATCCTCACTACATTGACAGGCTTACCCCGTGATTGTTTTTAAGTATGTGTGTCGGAGGCGAGATCCCCCGCATCGCCGCTCGCATCCTAGACGCGCACGCCTGCTTTCGATGTCATGTGCCTAGGTTTCTACCTCACTTCTGTATCTTCCGATGCTGTGTGTCGATCCCACCATCGCATGTCTGCTTCTATTTTTGTTTCCTGCCGGATCCGCATCCTCGCCACACGTCTCTCTGCCTCCCTGGCTAGGAGGCATCCACGCATCGAACCCAGGGTATGTCTATCTTCTTTTAAACTGTGCTCGTTGCCACCGATTCTTTGCATATTTCTGCCGTCGCCCCATTTTTCCACCGAGGTCTTAGGGGCATCGCGGCATCGCAACGCTTTCTCCTCTTTCGGGCCAAACCTTTACCTTCGGTCCATGCCACTCGTGTTTCCATTCTGAAATTTCATTCCACAGTCTGCCTTTCCTCTTCTTTGCCCCTGTCTGCCACATTTCCTGCTCTTCACCCGACTCCCATCCTCCCTTGCCCTTCCCCTTCTACCCGTAAACCTCTTTGCTCGACCTTTATGAAATGCACATATGGGGATGGCCTTTCTCTCGCTGGCGTCTTCATGTTCAGGTCTGGAGGGGTGGGGCCCCTGCTTCTTTCCTCCACAATTTCTGGAGAGAGAGAGAGAGAGAGAGAGAGAGAGAGAGAGAGAGAGAGAGAGAGAGAGAGAGAGAGAGAGAGAGAGAGAGGGGGGGGGGAGGGGGGGGAGAGGGAGGGAGAGAGGGATAGAGAACATCTGGTAGTGTGAAAACTGAGTCGCAGCGCGAACTCAGAAAGATATGACCCCAAACTATTAGGCTGCAGGTATTTGAAATTGTGGTTTGCAGATAGAAAAAATCTTAAAGTTTAAACACCAAGATAAACAGTAGTTGATTGGACAAAAGTTGTTCTTGTGGATACTGAGGTGTACTCATATCACCCCAACTGTGTGGCTGCCCTAACACTCACCAACAAGTGGGGGAGGGTGGTGGGGGTGAGGGACAAGGGAGGGAGGGAGGGGGAGGGAGAGAGGGAGAGGGGGAGAGAGAGAGGAGAGAGAGAGAGAGAGAGAGAGAGAGAGAGAGAGGAGAGAGAGAGAGAGAGAGAGAGAGAGAGAGAGAGAGAGAGAGAGGGGGGGGGGGGGGAACATTTGATAGTGTGAAAGATATGCCCCCAAACTATTAGGCTGCAGGTATTTAGAAATTGTGATTTGAAGATAGAAAAACACCGAGATCAGCAGTAGTAGATTGGGCAAAATTTGTTCTTGTGGATCTTGACGTGTACTGATTTCAACCCGACTGTGGGCTCCCCTAACACCCACCAAAGGAGAGAGAGACAGAGAGAGAGAGAGAGTTTTTGTTAAGAATGTTTTTTAAGGATGTTTTTTGGGGCAGAATGTGGGTTTTTTGGGGGGGGGGAGGGGGATTTTTCAGGAGGGGGCTTTTTAGGGGCGTGGGATTTTGATGGAGATGGGTTTTCCATTGGTGGAGCGTGGGTGTATTTCAAGGCCTCTGCCTTATGCGCATTTTTTCCGCCGCTGCTCGGTCTGTTGCACTGCTTAAAATTTCTGGGTTCTCACCTCTGGACATGCACCTTCGGACTGAGGCGTTTTTTCCTTGGACACGGGCGTCCTCGTCCGGATTCCGCCCTTTCATTCTGTCCAACTGCACCGGACTTGTCAGGATTCGGGCCTTTCATTCTCGAGATTCAGTGTTTCCGTTTCTTCCCGCGTCCGCCACCGTGTCGCGCTGTAATTTTCGCTATCCTCGGAATTCCTCCGTCGCTCCAGTTTGTCGCCGAAGGCTGCGATTCCTCCGGAGGAGGAGGAGCAGCCGGAGGCGACAAACTCTCCACGAGCCGGAGGCGAGTTTGTTTCATTTAGTTTGTTTCAGTTTGTCGCCTCCGTCGGAGACGGCTCCTGAGACGGAGCTCGCCGCCCGCTCCCGCCCCGTGTCCCGTGCCGTGGTTTTTGTGGTGTTGGCATGTCCGGCCCGCGTCCCGCCTCGTGTCCTGTGCCGTGTGCTTTCCTTTGGGCGCCGGCCCATTTCTTTGCGCATTTCCGGATGCCTCGCTGACGTGCAGTGTACCTCCTCGCACGTGGACGCCGGATAGTCCACGAGGCCAGCCTAGGGGCTCTCCCAGATTAGCACGTCCTTCACTGCTTGCGACTGGCCCGTCGTTGTTCTACTCTGCCGCACTCTCAGGTTTCGTTCGTAATCTGACTTTCTTTAAATCCTCACTACAGTGATAGGCTTACCCCGTCATTGTTTTTCAGTATGTGTGTCGGAGGCGAGATCCCCCGCATCGCCGCTCGCATCCTAGACGCGCACGCCTGCTTTCGATGTCATGTGCCTAGGTTTCTACCTCACTTCTGTGTCTTCCGATGCTCGGTGTGGATCCCAACATCGCATGTCTGCTTCTACTTTGTCTCCTGCCGGATCCGCATCCTCGCCCACGTCCTCTGCCTCCCTGGCGAGGCATCCACGCATCGAACCCAGGGTATGTCTATCTTCTTTTAAATTGTGCTCGTTGCCACCGATTCTCTGCATATTTCAGCCGTCGCCCCATTTTTCCACCGAGGTCTTAGGGCATCGCGGCATCGCAACGCTTTCTCCTCTTTCGGGCCAAACCTTGACCTTCGGTCCATGCCACTCGTGTTTCCATTCTGAATTTTCATTCCGAAGTCTGCCTTTCCTCTTCTTTGCCCCTGTCTCCCACGTTTCTGCTCTTCACCCGACTCCCATCCTCCCTTGCCCTTCCCCTTCTACCCGTAAACCTCTTTGCTCGACCTTTATGAAATGCACACATGGGGATGGCCTTTCTCTCGCTGGCGTCTTCATGTTCAGGTCTGGAGGGTTGGGCCCCTGCTTCTTTCCTCCACAATTTCTGGAGCGAGAGAGAGAGACGAGAGAGAGAGGAGAGAGAGAGAGAGAGAGAGGAGAGAGAGAGAGAGAGAGAGAGAGAGAGAGAGAGAGAGAGGAGGGGGAGGGGGGAAGGGAGAGGGATAGAGAAATTGTGTGTGAAAATGAGTCGACGCGAATCAGAAAGATATGACCCCAAACTATTAGCTGCAGGTATTTAGAATTGTGATTTGCAGATAGAAAAAACACCGAAAACAGTATAGTTGGACAAAAGTTTCTTGTGGATACTGAGGTGTACTGATATCACCCCAACGCGTGGCTCCCTAACACCCACCAAAACGTGGGGAGGGTGGTGGGGTGAGGAGAAGGGGAGGAGGAGGGAGAGGGAGAGAGAGAGAGGGGGGGAGGAGGGAGAGAGAGAGAGAGAGAGAGAGAGAGAGAGAGAGAGAGAGAGAGAGGAGAGAGAGAGAGAGAGAGAGAGGGAGAGAGGAGAGAGAGAGAGAGAAGGGGGGGGAGAACATTTATATTGAAAGATAACCCAAACTATTAGGGCAGAATGCAACATTGTGATCAGCCGACTGTGGCTCCCCTAACACCCACCAAAGGAGAGGAGGGAAGGGGGGAGAGGAGAGAGAGAAGAAGGAGAGAGAAGAGAGAGGGGGGGATTTTCGGATCGGGCTTTAGGGGATTTTATGGGATGTTTTCTGGGGGGTGTTTGTATTTCAAGGCTCTGCCTTTGCGATTTTTTCCGCCGCTGCTGGTTTTGCACTGCTAGAAATTTGGGTTCTACCTCTGGACATGCACCTTCGACTGGCGTTTTTCCGACACAGGCGTCTGCCGATTCGCTTCATTCTGTCCAACTCACCGGACTGTAGGACGGCCTTTCATTCCAGATCAGTGGTCGGTCCCCCCGCGTCTCCACGTGTCCGGTAATTTACTTCACCGAAATCCACTCCTCGCTCCAGTTGTCGCCGAAGGCTGCGACTCCTCCGGAGGAGGACAGCGGAGCGACAAACTCTCCACAGCCGAGGCGATTCCTGCCGTCGCCGAGGTGCCTCCTCCGGAGGGGAGGCCGCGACAAATCTCCCGAGTGGATTGTCAGTTTTCGCGAATGTCCAGCTCCCCCCGCGTCCTGCCTCGTGTCCTGTGCCGTGTGTTTTTTTGATGTCCTATTGGGCGCCGGCCCATGTTTTTCTTTGGCCGCATTTGCCCGGATGCCTCCGCTGACGTGCAGTGTACCTCCTCGCACGTGGACGCCGGATAGTCCACGAGCCAGCCAGGGGCTCTCCCAGATTAGCACGCCTTCACTGCTTGCGACTGGCCCATCGTTTTCTACTCTGCCGCACTCTCAGGTTTCGTTCGTAATCTGACGTTTTTTCTATCCTCACTACATTGACAGGCTTACCCCGTATTGTTTTTAAGTATGTGTGTCGGAGGCGAGATCCCCCGCATCGCCGCTCGCATCCTAGACGCGCACGCCTGCTTTCGATGTCATGTGCCTAGGTTTCTACCTCACTTCTGTATCTTCCGATGCTGTGTGTCGATCCCACCATCGCATGTCTGCTTCTATTTTGTTTCCTGCCGGATCCGCATCCTCGCCACACGTCTCTCTGCCTCCCTGGCTAGAGGCATCCACGCATCGAACCCAGGGTATGTCTATCTTCTTTTAAACTGTGCTCGTTGCCACCGATTCTTTGCATATTTCTGCCGTCGCCCCATTTTTCCACCGAGGTCTTAGGGGCATCGCGGCATCGCAACGCTTTCTCCTCTTTCGGGCCAACCTTTACCTTCGGTCCATGCCACTCGTGTTTCCATTCTGAAATTTCATTCCACAGTCTGCCTTTCCTCTTCTTTGCCCCTGTCTGCCACATTTCCTGCTCTTCACCCGACTCCCATCCTCCCTTGCCCTTCCCCTTCTACCCGTAAACCTCTTTGCTCGACCTTTATGAAATGCACATATGGGGATGGCCTTTCTCTCGCTGGCGTCTTCATGTTCAGGTCTGGAGGGGTGGGGCCCCTGCTTCTTTCCTCCACAATTTCTGGAGAGAGAGAGAGAGAGAGAGAGAGAGAGAGAGAGAGAGAGAGAGAGAGAAGAGAGAGAAGAGAGAGAGAGAGAGAGAGAGAGGGGGGGGGAGGGGGGGGAGAGGGAGGGAGAGAGGGATAGAGAACATCTGGTAGTGTGAAAACTGAGTCGCAGCGCGAACTCAGAAAGATATGACCCCAAACTATTAGGCTGCAGGTATTTGAAATTGTGGTTTGCAGATAGAAAAAATCTTAAAGTTTAAACACCAAGATAAACAGTAGTTGATTGGACAAAAGTTGTTCTTGTGGATACTGAGGTGTACTCATATCACCCCAACTGTGTGGCTGCCCTAACACTCACCAACAAGTGGGGGAGGGTGGTGGGGGTGAGGGACAAGGGGAGGGAGGGAGGGGGGAGGGAGAGAGGGAGAGGGGGGAGAGAGAGAGAGAGAGAGGAGAGAGAGAGAGAGAGAGAGAGAGAGAGAAGAGAAGAGAGAGAGAGAGAGAGAGAGAGAGAGAGAGAGGGGGGGGGGGGGGAACATTTGATAGTGTGAAAGATATGCCCCCAAACTATTAGGCTGCAGGTATTTAGAAATTGTGATTTGAAGATAGAAAAACACCGAGATCAGCAGTAGTAGATTGGGCAAAATTTGTTCTTGTGGATCTTGACGTGTACTGATTTCA
This sequence comes from Botryococcus braunii, assembly GCA_002005505.1. Lineage (NCBI taxonomy): Eukaryota > Viridiplantae > Chlorophyta > Trebouxiophyceae > Botryococcus > Botryococcus braunii. Next base: position 159,174 of record KV908552.1, read on the forward strand.
ACCCGACTGTGGGCTCCCCTAACACCCACCAAAGGAGAGAGAGACAGAGAGAGAGAGAGAGTTTTTGTTAAGAATGTTTTTTAAGGATGTTTTTTGGGGCAGAATGTGGGTTTTTTGGGGGGGGGAGGGGGATTTTTCAGGAGGGGGGCTTTTTAGGGGCGTGGGATTTTTGATGGAGATGGGTTTTCCATTGGTGGAGCGTGGGTGTATTTCAAGGCCTCTGCCTTATGCGCATTTTTTCCGCCGCTGCTCGGTCTGTTGCACTGCTTAAAATTCTGGGTTCTCACCTCTGGACATGCACCTTCGGACTGAGGCGTTTTTCCTTGGACACGGGCGTCCTCGTCCGGATTCCGCCCTTTCATTCTGTCCAACTGCACCGGACTTGTCAGGATTCGGGCCTTCATTCTCGAGATTCAGTGTTTCCGTTTCTTCCCGCGTCCGCCACCGTGTCGCGCTGTAATTTTCGCTATCCTCGGAATTCCTCCGTCGCTCCAGTTTGTCGCCGAAGCTGCGATTCCTCCGGAGGAGAGGAGCAGCCGGAGGCGACAAACTCTCCACGAGCCGGAGGCGAGTTTGTTTCATTTAGTTTGTTTCAGTTTGTCGCCTCCGTCGGAGACGGCTCCTGAGACGGAGCTCGCCGCCCGCGTCCCGCCCCGTGTCCCGTGCCGTGGTTTTTGTGGTGTTGGCATGTCCGGCCCCGCGTCCCGCCTCGTGTCCTGTGCCGTGTGCTTTCCTTTGGGGCGCCGGCCCATTTCTTTGCGCATTTCCGGATGCCTCGCTGACGTGCAGTGTACCTCCTCGCACGTGGACGCCGGATAGTCCACGAGGCCAGCCTAGGGGGCTCTCCCAGATTAGCACGTCCTTCACTGCTTGCGACTGGCCCGTCGTTGTTCTACTCTGCCGCACTCTCAGGTTTCGTTCGTAATCTGACTTTCTTTAAATCCTCACTACAGTGATAGGCTTACCCCGTCATTGTTTTTCAGTATGTGTGTCGGAGGCGAGATCCCCCGCATCGCCGCTCGCATCCTAGACGCGCACGCCTGCTTTCGATGTCATGTGCCTAGGTTTCTACCTCACTTCTTGTCTTCCGATGCTCGGTGGATCCCAACATCGCATGTCTGCTTCTACTTTTGTCTCCTGCCGATCCGCATCCTCGCCACACGTCTCTCTGCCTCCCTGGCAGCATCCACGCATCGAACCCAGGTATGTCTATCTTCTTTTAAATTTGCTCTTGCCACCGATTCTCTGCATATTTCAGCCGTCGCCCCATTTTTCCACCGAGGTCTTAGGGCATCGCGCATCGCAACGCTTTCTCTCTTTCGGCCAAACCTTGACCTTCGGTCCATGCCACTCGTGTTTCCATTCTGAATTTCATTCCGAAGTCTGCCTTTCCTCTTCTTTGCCCTGTCTCCCACGTTTTCTGCTCTTCACCCGACTCCCATCCTCCCTTGCCCTTCCCCTTCTACCCGTAAACCTCTTTGCTCGACCTTTATGAAATGCACACATGGGGATGGCCTTTCTCTCGCTGGCGTCTTCATGTTCAGGTCTGGAGGGTTGGGGCCCCTGCTTCTTTCCTCCACAATTTCTGGAGCGAGAGAGAGAGAGCGAGAGAGAGAGAGAGAGAGAGAGAGAGAGAGAGAGAGAGAGAGAGAGAGAGAGAGAGAGAAGAGGAGAGAGAGGAGGGGGGAGGGGGGAAGGGAGAGGGATAGAGAACATTTTGTAGTGTGAAAACTGAGTCGTACCGCGAACTCAGAAAGATATGACCCCAAACTATTAGGCTGCAGGTATTTAGAAATTGTGATTTGCAGATAGAAAAAACACCGAGATACACAGTAGTAGGTTGGACAAAAGTTCTTCTTGTGGATACTGAGGTGTACTGATATCACCCCAACTGCGTGGCTCCCCTAACACCCACCAAAACGTGGGGGAGGGTGGTGGGGTGAGGGAGAAGGGGAGGGAGGGAGGGGGGAGAGGGAGAGAGAGAGAGGGGGGGAGAGAGGGAGGGAGAGAGAGAGAGAGAGAGAGAGAGAGAGAGAGAGGAGAGAGAGAGAGAGAGAGAGAGAGGAGAGGAGAGAGAGAGAGAAGGGGGGGGGAGAACATTTCATAGTGTGAAAGATATGACCCCAAACTATTAGGCTGCAGATATGCAACAATTGTGATCAGCCCGACTGTGTGGCTCCCCTATCACCCACCAAAGGAGAGGGAGGGAAGGGGGGGAGAGAGAGAGAGAGACAGAGAGAGAGAGAGAGAGAGAGGGGGGGGCCACTTTGTCCGGATTCGGGCCTTTAAAGGAAAGGAAAGAAATTTTATGCTCTGGATTCCGTGTCTTCTGGGCTGGGTTGATGTTAATCTTTCTTCTTCTGTCATTTTCAAGGCCTCTGCCTTGTGCGAATTTTTTCCCGCCGCTGCTGGGTTTTGCACTGCTTAGAAATTCTGGGTTCTTACCTCTGGACATGCACCTTCAGACTTTGGCGTTTTTTCCTTGGACACAGGCGTCCTCGTCCGGATTCCGTTCCTTCATTCTGTCCAACTGCACCGGACTTGTCAGGATTCGGCCTTTCATTCTCTAGATTCAGTGTTTCCGTGTCCTCCCGCGTCTTCCACCGTGTCGCGTTGTAATTTTTACTTCACTCTGAAATCCACTTTCCTCGCTCCAGTTTGTCGCCGAAGGCTGCGACTCCTCCGGAGGAGGAGGAGCAGCCGGAGGCGACAAACTCTCCACGAGCCGGAGGCGAGACAATGTGTTTTGTCGCCGAAGCCTGCGACTCTTCATTGACGAAGCCCAGAGGGAACCCAAGTAGTACTGGACCGAGTGTGCCGGTAAAAGCAGACGCTTCCACTTTCTTTATGTGAAGCGACATCCTGCCTGGTGCTGCATTCAGCACTTTTGATCGTCAATCGGGCAACACTCGGTATGATATACTTAACAAAAAATCTAATTGCTGCCGCAGCAGTTCATTCGTAAGTTGCGCCAGAAACGACATTGTGGGCAGCCTACTTCCAATGGTGGAATCTCGCGTCTGAACTTGTATCCCAAAAAAGCTTTGATCTTGCGTACCTTCTGGCCAGCCTGTGCCCAGAACTAGGAGTTCATCAATCACTCTGTAGAACGGGATGGAACAAGACCCTTCGGCTTCTCCTCGAGAACCTTCGTCTCCCGAAACCACGCCGACAGGTTCGACTTACTTTCAAGTGCTTAAATCTGCAGCAAGGTTGTCATTGTATGGGCCCCTCATCATGCAGTTGGTCCAGCACCTTGGTTCCGCTGTCCAACGTACGGCAATAACCTCCGATTTCTGTGCCAGCAGATGAAAAGTTCATATTGCATGCACAGATGCTTAGGAAAAATTAAGAGTTGGTCTTGAGTAACCTGCTGTGGGCAGTAAGTCCTGAGCCCTGAAGCGCCGTTTTTACGCCCTGCGGTGTAGCCTGCCAAAACAGCTCCTGTTACACGCATTCCCATAATGGCATTTAAAGGGTTGTGTTTACTCCTCGTATCTCCTTCATCTGCCCGTTCCTCCCTGCCGATTCCAGACTCTTTCTCTTTCTCTTTCTTACTTTCTGTCTCCACCCCTTCTCCCCCCCCCCCTCTCTCTCTCCATCTCTCTCCATCTCTCTCTGCATCTCTCTCTCTCTCTCTCTCTCTCTCTCTCTCTCTCTCTCTCTCTCTCTCTCTCTCGCTCTCGCTCTCGCTCTCTCTCTCTCTCTCTCTCTCTCTCTCTCTCTCTCTCCTCTCTCTCTCTCTCTCTCTCTCTCTCTCTCTCCTCTCTCTCTCTCTCTCTCTCTCTCTCTCTCTCTCTCTCTCTCTCTCTCTCTCTCTCTCTCTCTCTCCCCCCCCCCCTCCCCTCCCTCTCTCCCCCCCTCTGTTTCTCTTTCTCCCCCTCCCTCTGTCCCGCCCTTCCTCCCCCCTCCCCCTCCCTTACTCGTTCTCTTGGTGTGTGTGTGTGTGTGTGTGTGTGTGTGTGTGTGTGTGTGTGTGTTGGGGGGGGGGTGTGCATTTGCATTTGTGTGTGTGTGTGTGTGTGTGTGTGTGTGTGTGTCAGAGGGAGGGGGCGCGCTCGAGACATGTTCAGCAGCTCTCTGGGAAGAGATCACAGAGGTTGTGATGTATGCATTTGGTTTCAGAGGTGTTGTCTGCACTCGCAGGCAAGGGCCTGCTCCCGCCATACGCTTGGAGGCCAGGCCAGGATGAGCCACTGGTTCAGGACGCACTGGATGGCGTAGCCCAGCATCTGCCGCTGTTGGAGCTGGGGAGGCTTGCAGTGACCTGCCGGAGGTGGCGGGGCATCCTTGACAGGCGGCTGCGGGAGGAGCAGGACCGCCTGGTGGCCCTGGCATTGCGGGGCTGCGGGAGCGTCACGCGGGCCCAGCTCGCCATTTTGGTTTTGTTCTTGCGGCGCTTTGCTTCTAAACTGGAACTTGACACCGGCGATCCCTTTCACGTTCGCGAAGATGTCTCGTACACTTTGGACCCTGATGGGAAGGGGTGGTATGGATGCGGCCCCCGTGGCTGGATTGAGATCACCCATGAACGGAATCGCTCCTTCCACGAACTACGTGTGGACCTACCATGCGTTCCCGCTTCCGAATACATCACCTGTCGCTTTAAAATTTACTTGAATTGGCCCTCGACCAATTGCCATCCGACCTTCGAGTGGTCAAGACAAGTTCCTGGATTTGATTGCGAATGGTTCCAGGTGTGCCAGACCATTGCCTTTAATTGACTGTCATTTTATCTTGAGGATTTTGTCCGTCTCCCGATTACCCTGCTGCTGTTGTGGTGCCCTTTGCACATCTGTCCAACTAGACCGCAGCCCCCCCCCCCCCCCTCTTATGTTGACATGAATGTGACAGCCTTTGTGTGTGGGGGGGGGGGGAGGGGTAGTTGTGTGTGTGTGTGTGTGTGTTGGGGGGAGAGGGGGTGTGTGTGTATGGTTGTGTGTGTGTGTGTGTGTGTGTGTGTGTGTGTGTGTGTGTGTGTGTGTGAGAGTGAGAGAGAGAGAGAGAGAGAGAGAGAGAGAGAGAGAGAGAGAGAGAGAGGAGAGAGAGAGAGAGAAGAGAGAGAGAGAGAGAGAGAGCACACGAGAGCGTAGCTACCTCGGATTATACAGTATCGCCTGCCCTCGGTGTGTTCTTACTCTGTTCCAATGCTCGCGACCGTCTTGAGATTTTTACAGGGGCTGATGCTGCGGTTGTACAGGGGCTGATGCTGCTGCTGTGGAGGCAGAGAAAGCCGAGAATCGGTCCCGCAGGGGAGACCTTGCAGGGGCTCCCACGCCCAGCCTTTTGGATGTCTGAGCTGCAAGGCCAGGGCTTCTGGGTGCCCGTGCGGGCGGCCATGTCCCGCACCTGACCGGGCGGGCCCCTCTGGCTGGCCCCTCCCCTCCCGGGCCCTCACCTGTGTTGGGAGCAGTCTTCAAGCTTCCCCATCCCCTGCGGCCCGCCCGCAGCGGGGTCACGGCTCCCACATGCAATCGGGGAGAAGGTTGTGGTTCCCTGAAGATTGCACGCTCTGCTTTCCAGGGCTTTGCAGACGCCTTTCAGTCCGCCCTTGTGAAGGCCACTGGGCAAACTGTCTCCCGCCTCTCCTGGATGCCCAGCCTGCCCTGCCAGAGATTCTCCCGGGCCGCGTCTCCCTGTTGGAATGCAAATGCTCTGGAGGGGTGGACCCTGTCGTGAACATGTTGCTTAGTGCTCAACGAGGAGGCTTTTTTGGTGCCATGCTTGTAGGAGCGGACGTCGTTGCGGCGTGACATCTGGTTGACTTGTTTAGGTGAATGCGTGAAGTACGTGTGATCCATATCCCCCGAAGGATAAGCCATGTTACATGATGGATGTCACTGAAACGACAACTCGTTTCAGGACATGGCCAGGTCTGAGCTCAGGAGGGTGGCATATTCATATGAGTGTATTGCTCTGCGGGCAGGCTGACAAAGAGGTGTGTGGCTGAGGATGTCCCCCACGTTGTGAGCCAGCGTGTTTCTATGTTGTTAGTTGCCTTTGTTAGGGCTCCTTTACCTGTTGATAGACTTTCGGAAGGCTTCTTGTTTCCATGAACCTCGCATGTGATAGACCGCTCATGCTGTAGCTTAATGCTTTCAAGCCACGGATGTGAAGACACATTCCAGCCATGGTTGTAAAGACACATTTGAAGCTACGGGGTCTTTGCTGTGGTCGCGGTACATGGTGCACCGTATGGAGTGTTACAGTTTAAAGCAGGTATGTTTGACTTCATGTGGTTCAGATCTCAGGCGTCAAGGGCATGCGCACCTGCGGCCAAGATGGGGCTGTCAGCTGTGCGATCGCCACTCGCACACGGGGGCTGAATCTGAGGCAGGCGGCTGGCATGTGTGAGGTTTATTTGATGACCATGATTGTAGCAGGGGTTCTATGATAGGGAAGACCTCGTGACGCGTTACACGTGCAGTAGCGCAGGTGTTGCTGTGCGGGAGAGTTATTTTGGATACATGGTACTGTTATGATAGCATCGAGACCCAAGGGCTGCAGGTTTCGGTGTTATGAAGATTTGGGCAAGAGGTGGAAGCCCATTATGTAAGAGTTGTGTTTGCGAGTTTTATGCCCTTATGGATCATCTGCCACAATGTTGTACATGATCAAGGGCTCACATGTATATATTGCAAGTTGTTGAACATCTAGGCAGCCAGGCGCATATATGGGCTACTGATCACTCAGCGAACTCTACTCCAGGAGTCTTTTGAAGCTCTGCCTGAGTCACGGGGTACGGCTTCCGGCTTACGGGAAGCTGTGCCTGAGTCACGGGTTGTCCAATGCTGGCGAGGGCCCGCACTTGGTGGAGGCGTCTCTGTTGTGTGACGGTCACACGCCCACTGAGCAAAGTTTGGGTCTATGTCTTCACCCGACAACGCTTGGTCGACATGATGACCACCGCTGTTGCTGAGGTTTGTTCCAAGCGGGGGATATCGCGGTCCCTCAACCTTAACATGTCCGTGCGCCCCATGGGGGCACCACATCACCAGATTTAGTGAATCTATTTGCTTTTTATTACGAGTTCCAATTCCTTACCGGGGTCTTAGAAGTTCATCAGGGAGTATACGCGCACCAACAAGAAGCTAAGTTTCCCGTCGTAAACATTTGGTTCATGATGCGTTTTCTCTATGCTATAGCACTGATTACGGTCCTGCCAGCAAGGCCACTTTGAATTATGAATAATTCCTTATCCCCCACTGGAGTGATTCACTTCGGCAGGAGTGTGGCAAACCGTTGGCGACAGGACGCAGGTCCTGTGAAAGGAACGCTCTTGACCGTTGCAAAGAATCATTGGTATGCATTTCCAGAGGCCTTTGAATTCGGTAAGTCCATTCCGGCCAAACATGCATGGCCAATCCACTTGGCGCGTTGGTCAAGGTAGATCTGATAGCATGGAATCCCATGTCACGACGCTGCAGCTGTGATCAGGACCAGGGGCTTTCTTACGGGTATGGTGGTGAAGGGAAACAGCCCATTTGGAGAAGTCCCTAATGAACTTGCGGGATTCCACATATTCATTGGCTGCAAGTTTTAATCTGGGTGGCCACTGGCCACCCCGAGGACATACCGCAGCGGGAAAATGGAGGAAAATGCTGGCCATTCCACATGTTTATTGGCTGCATGTTCAATACGGGTGGCCACCCCCAAGGAAGTAACGCAGCTGGAAAATGGAGGAAGGTGCTGGCCTTTCCTTGATAGCTATAGCAGCTATCTTGTGAGATGCACTTGCACTCCCTCAGCAGATACAATGTGTCCCAAGTGTACCTCTGCGTAGAGGACCTTCAATTTCGTAAAGGACCACTTTTTTCAGTTGAGCCTCTTCAATTTGTACGGCCTCCTCGATTCTTGCTTTGCTCTCCACTCCGGAAACTAGGTTGGCGCAACCTGTCTGAATGGCAAAGGTGCCGCCGTAGAAACGCCGAGGCCCAGAGGGCATATCTGAACGACACTGAGGCCATCCATGTGGTGAGTGCATTGGTGAGAGATGACAGTTAATAATGGCCAATAAGTGACCAAAAATGACCAATACAAGACCTTGGAACCAGGGTTGTCGATTCTGGCGGTTTAACGCCAAAGTGGCCACACAGGGCTTCCCCATTACTAATTTGGCCGGTTTGCCGACCAATTGGGGTAGCAATAGGCCAGTTTGCCTGCGGGCACGTTCCTCTTGGCTGGCTTTCCGGCCATGGAGAGCTGCAAGCTACTTGCGAAATGCTGTACTTTTACGCCAGGTGACCGCAGATCTTGAAGGCTCCACAAGGATTGTATACCATGCCTAGCCTGATTCCTAATCAGTATTTGCATATCTGCTTATGCCAGTGTTCCCGCCCCCCTCTGCACTCCCCCTCTCTCCATCTCCCCTTCGCGCGCGCGCTCTCTCTCTCTCTCTCTCTCTCTCTCTCTCTCTCTCTCTCTCTCTCTCTCTCTCTCTCTCTCTCTCTCCCTCTCTCTCTCTCTCTCTCTCTCTCTCTCTCTCTCTCTCTCTCGTCCATGCATGCTCGCGCATGGGCGTGAGCGCAGTCGTGCGCACACGCGCGTGCGAGGGTGGGTGCTGGTATGGGCATGCATGCAGAGGTGAACAGCGGGAGGAGTTCCATGCTAGTCTGGAAAATTTGAAACGTTTAAACGTGACAGCTTTAAGGATGCTAGATGGGGTTTCAGAGGCAACCTTCCCATTGCAGGACTCATCGCCCATGCAGGCTTACCAGCCAGACCTGGTTGCAACCTACTGCCAAGTTTGGGTTTTCCAGGCCAGAAAAGCCGCAAAAGTCTTGTGGTGGGGTCTGATTCCGGCCATCAAAAGCTGCAGAATACAGGAGTTGACGCAGGTTTTAAGGCCATGTGGCCGTGACGGAAGAATGAAATGGACAACCCTGCTTGGGACGTCCCACGGAAGTACCTGCGCTGCCACAAACAACGCTCGAGCGGAGACGTCCTCAGGAAACCTTTGAAGGACCGGCGCATCTGTCGATTTGATACTACTAATCTTCACCCGGTTTTGTGGAGGTCAGAAATGCCCTTAGTAAGGTCTCGTAAAGGACGAGAAATTTGACCATCCGCGAAGTATCGCGGTTTTTCTGTTCTGTCCTACCTGCAGTCGCTTACGTAAGGGTACAAATTGCGGTTCAGGAGATCCTTACGTTATCTGATTATTGATAATATCAAGATCGCACACGCTCGCTAATTCTTCCTCCAAGGATATGCGAGGATTAGCTTGCAACCGACGTTTCTGGTTCACGGGTGCTGGACTGGAGTACATCGATATCATTCTTCACTTTTCACTGTACTGCCGCCTGCTGAGGCTAGGTGATGATTACGATTGATGGCTTACCCTGTAATAGGGGTTCTGCGATGGGGAGAGCCTCGTGACGCGTGACAGCATTACATGCGCAGCAGCGCACCGGTGGTGTTGCTCCGCGAGCGGAGAGGAATGGAGATAGAAATACTATGATGGGCTAGGCACCAAAGGCTTGGGTTTGGGATTCTACAGATCTGGGCGAGAGGTGGAGCCCCACAATGTAAGGATTGTGTTAGTCGGTTTTGGGACCTTTGTCGATCATCTGCCACATCCTATTTAATATCTGCTGCCGTTGTTCCACACCTTTGTCCATTGCCGCCTTCATTTCAACACAGCTTCATCCCTGCAATAAACACACACACACACACACACACACACACACACACACACACACACACACACACCACACACACACACACACACATGCGCGTGCGCACACTTGCGTGGGTGCCTCCCGTGTGCACCCGCCCCCCCCCCCAAAAAAAAAGGAGAAAATCACACACGTGGTTGTCCTGTCACACACGTGGTTGTCCTGTCAACACTCATCTCCATATTGCGACATTGGGGACAAGATCGTTGGTAACTGCTTGCAGTGGCGAGTATGAAGTCCTATCCTGCTTGCAATTAACACTGAGACTGATGTATTTCACTTTTACGTCTAATTAATGGATTTCCACCGTGGACCTTCCAGGTAACCCTAATATGTTTTTCCATCCGCTTTGTGGTGGAAAGCATGATTTCCTCTTATGTAACGTCAAAACATGTATTGTCCTAGATTTTGTTGTGGTGAAAATTGCACCACGAAATGAAGTTGTACTAATCCATCTTTTCGTAACTTCGTGTCCGGTCCGTCGAGAAATTGGGATTTCAAACTTTGAATTGGATTGTATCCCTCGATTCTGTGTGGGGAGCCCTAGACACTCGGAGAGAATCGCAGCTCTGTATTGTCGCAAGAACCTAACAGATACCGGCAACGAGGAGAACAACCTTTGTCCATTTCTAAGAAACTAGCATTAGAATCAGTGTTTGCGTGCAAGGTACGTCACGGCTGTCTATTCGTTTTCTTGTTGACGGTCGCTGAAGTTAACCTCCATGGGGGTTTGCTAGTTTGACCTCCACTATCAGCATAAACAAATCCGCTTTTCCAACGTTTGTTAAAGTATTATATTTGGTTTTAAAACCGTTTGTTTTCTGGCCTTACTTCCTTTGATTGCCTGTTCCAAGTGATCTTGTTCCGCTCATTGGCACTAAACGTGTCGGCAATGCAGCCACGCTAGTGAATCTCGAGGTATCTAGAACCAGTTTACTAGTTTCTAAATGTTCTAAGCATGAATGATAATCTACCTCCCGTGATGGCTGCAGGTTGGAGATTCGACTGGAGCGGTAGCATGCGTGCGACAAGCCTACCCCGTAAGGTGCGGTTGTATGCGTCAAATACATGTGCTCTGCCGGTTCAAGTATTTTAAGACTTTAAATAAGGTCGTTTTCACAATAGAAATCGACCCTCCTCACGCACTTCGTTTATGTGTGTTCGTCTGTGCGCAACATCCAAGTCGAATACATTCTGTGGCAAAACCTAGAGACACTTTCAGGGGCTTCATAATCGTCATTTCTTCAATCATTGTAGAGTGAAAATCCTTGGTTCTGCAACGTCATGTTGACCCCGTGTATCAAGACGACGGACTCCAACCTCCAGTGTCGACCATCTCCACAGCCGTCTGGAACCCTGCGTACTTTAGAACTACCAAATTATCCTTGGTCTGCCCGCAAATTTCCGAATCAAGGGATAACTTTAAGTCTTCTGGGCACAGTGCATAGTTTCCAAATGGTATGCTGGCAGAACTTGGAGAGAGCATGACCTCCTGCAGCAAGTGAGAGGTTGATCTGCTTACACGCTAACATTGTGATCCTCAAATGACATATTTATCAGATCCTAGCCCCGTCTGGACTGTGAGGAGTTGTTCACTGAAGCTCATATTGGCATCGACCAAGTTGGCTAAAGGCTGTGGGCGTGTCTTGCATGACCAGGTGTTCTCACCCCGCCCGTCCCACAAAGCTGCTCCTCATGCGATTGCACCACACATAGACATTGCCCGACAGGAGCAGCAGGCAGCGGGCATGTCTTCCCAACCCACACACCCTCCATCACTTCCTGGGTAGGTGCACTTCCAGCTGTACAGCTGTACGTGTGCTGTATGTGGCACACTTGGCAATCCCCCTCTCTCAACTCTTCTCTTTCCACCTCTGTTCCCCCCCCTGTCTCTCTCTTATTGTGTCTGTCTCCCCCCCCCTCTATCTCTCTCTGTCTCTCTTCCCCCCCCCCCCCCACCCCTCTCTCCCTGTGTGTGTTTGTGTGTGTGTCTCTCTCTCTCTCTGTGTGTGTGTGTGTGTGTGTGTGTGTGTGTGTGTGTGTGTGTGTGTGTGTGTGTGTGGCGTGCGCACGCGCACGCATGGGTGCGGGGGGGCGCGCACGTGTGGGTGGGGCCGGTGGCTGGTTGAAGCTTCTTGGGAAAACCACTTGATGGGCCGTGAGGGGGGCATGTACTGCTAGCAATGCAGATAAAACCCGTTACCGGTGCCCATCATCGAGATGGTGCAGAAAGCGAACCAGTGCATGTTTTGTAAAAAGTGAGCCAGTGCATGTGTTGTAAAAAGTGAGCCAGTGCATGTATTGTAAAAAGTGAGCCAGTGCATGTGTTGCAAAACATGCCCGATGGAATTTGCCCCCTCCCCCCCCCCCCTCTGGCCCATCATCAAGAACGTGCAGAAAGATGCCCAGTGCATGCTATGTAAGAAACACAGATGGAGTCCTCCCCCCCCCACCCCCGGCCCGCCGGCACATCTTCAACATAGTGCGGACAGTGACCCAGTGCATGTGCTGTGAGAAACACAGGTGGA
>KV908552.1:176378-191378 GCA_002005505.1 Botryococcus braunii
TCCGCTCTGTACGCACTCTCTTTGGAAAACAATTCTTCACACACGTGATCCTGTCTGGAGCCCTTCAATTTCACTGTGAGAGATATCGACGAGGGTTATCGGTAGAACGAGGGTTATGAGCAGTACGAGGGTTATCGGTAGAACGAGGGTTATGAGCAGTACGAGGGTTATTGTTAGAACGAGGGTTATGAGCAGTACGAGGATTATGAGCAGTACGAGGGTTATTGTTAGAACGAGGGTTATGAGCAGTACGAGGGTTATTGTTAGAACGAGGGTTATGAGCAGTACGAGGGTTATTGTTAGAACGAGGGTTATGAGCAGTACGAGGGTTATTGTTAGAACGAGGGTTATGAGCAGTACGAGGGTTATTGTTAGAACGAGGGTTATGAGCAGTACGAGGGTTGTTAGAACGAGGGTTATGAGCAGTACGAGAGTTATCTGTAGAACAACGGTTTTATTAGAACAAGGGGTTTCACGAATTTCAGGACCTGTGAGACGTCAGTTGCAGCCTTTCGGTTGCCAGCGGTTGCGACTGACGTCTGTCGTGCTCGTACATACGTAACTTGTACGAATTTGGAGATGTGATATTGGTGGCTAAGGCGCTTCACACTATGCATGTTTTATAGTCCGTCAACAATTCTGAAAGCTGATGCTTGTGGGTGGACTCTCAAAACATCTGCCAGTGCTTTACTTTTGGGAGGCTGAAGGTGTTGTGTGCCTGTCTGTCAGCTGTTTTCAAAGCTCACGCTTGTGTGTAAACTCTCTCGAACATCGGCCATTACTTTTGCGACGCTGAAGCTGTTGTGGTGCCTGTCTGTCAGCTATTTTGAAACCTCACGCTTCTGGGCAAACTCTCAAACATCTGCCATTGCGTTACTTTTGGGAGCTGAGTGGGTGCGTCTTCCTGATCTTCACCTGTGGGAGGGCGGCTTCGGAATGTGTGTCTTTTTTGGCCCCCGGGGGGGGGGGGGGGGCGACACTACAATCATCTTGCGGGCTGTAACAATTTGAGCTGGGACAGCAGCACGCTAAGCAGCAAGGAGTCTGCAGATTCTGCGATGCATGGTGAACATTTGTGCTGCAAAGCAAGGGAGTGCTAACCCCGTAACGTTAATATTGTAGCCCTGAATCCCGTAACTGTAATCCTGGAACCCTAAATCGGCCTGCAAGATCGAGGGCGGGCGTGCCAAGGGGGGTTGTGGGGACTCGGGCAGGTGCTTTTTAACTGGGCGGACGAAGACGTGGTGCGCATCCTCAAAAACGTGCGGGCTGCCATCGGAGATGCCAAAGCAAAAGTTTGCATATGCGAGGTATGCGAGGGGCATTTTTTGGCGATTTACAGGGTATACTTGAATTGTCCATGAAGTCAAGAAAAGGCTATGCTGAGCAGATGGTGCGTGTGTGCATGCATGCATCTGCGCAGGCCAGGCACCCCGCCCGACCCCGCGACGTGCGCGCGTACTGGCACACGTGCACACACACACACACACACACACACACACACACACACACACACACACACACACACACACAGACACACACACACACACACACACACACACACGCTCAGATCTCCCTCGCTTTCCTGAAACCCTCAATGCCCCTCGTGTCTGCGGTACTCCAAATCACCGACGGAGGGATGCACGCCCTGGGCGCAGAACCAACCCAAGATCGAGGACACGGTGTCGAGCTGGATGGACCTGCTGATGATGCAGCTGATGGGGGCGCGCGGGCGCGGCCCCTCTGAGCTGGCGCCCCTCCTACTGGAGGCGGGCTTCGCCGTGACCGGCAACCACCACACCCGCGGCGAGTTCAGCGTCATCGAAGCCGTGCCCGTTTAGGTCGTGGCCCTTCAACGACGCTGTGGCAGTGCCTATTGGAATCGTTCCCCTAAAGCTCATCGACGCAGTACCCATGTGACTCGAGCTCGTGCCCCTCCAGCAACACCCAGGCAGCGCCCATTTGCTTCGCCCCCCTACAGCTCATCAAAGCAGGCCTATTTGAATCGTGCCCCTAGAGCGGCCCCGAGGCAGCGCCCATTTGGTTGCTGCCCGTGTCGTCTGGCGGAGTGTTTTCTTGTTGTTCTTGCCAGGGAAAGGACAAAGATGGCAGCGGGAGCCCAGAACTCCCACCCCGGCATCTTAAGTTCCTGGTAAACGGGTAAACTGCGCATGTGACCCGGCAGTCGCAATGAAAAAGTTATATAAGCGCAGAACGTTTTTCTCCTTGTCGAGGTGTTGTCCCGTCATTGCAGGATAATTACCGGGTTTATGATAATGATTTGTGATCTGCGGGGTCGTGCTATTGGGAAAGGGTGCATGAGGTGTGCATGGTCCGGCACACACTGGGGTTCGAGTCGAGGCCGGGTCCCGCCTCCGGATAGTCTGATGTTTGCGGCCCACAAGCCCGTGAGTTTGTGATTCCAAACCACGGGGAGGTCAGTTGGGGAGTTTCAGGATTGCATGGGCGACATCCTGTGGGGCCGATTGGAGGTAGTTGAGGATGGCTGTTGACGAGAATCAGCGGCCCCACTCATTGTGGAATGGGCCATGTGATTGGCTATGGGCCACTCGAAATGCTCTGCACCCTCGTTTTGTTCCGCAAGACAGAGGATCGGTGAGGCTGAGGGAATTGCCCCGGGTGTCAAGTTTGTCTTCCCCATTGGAAGAGAAGAAGGGCAGTGGAAACTGCGGCTAGCGGGAACGCCCGTTTGCCATACCCGTCGTGGACTGTTTTCTCCCCAGTCACTGTCTAAAAAGTGTTGAAAAGGGAACTCAGTGAGTGCAGCCCATTCGGCTGATTTTGCTCCAAGTAGGAGTTTGCTGTTTTTTACCACGGCCTTTCGACTCTCATTTCTGGTGTATATACCGGCGGGCATGATCCCTACGACCTGCACCGCAAAAACATCCCCCATCGAGGTTTTCCCTCCTGTCCCCTTCATTTCTCTTTTTCCCGTTGAGGCTAGGGCCTTTCAGCGTTCTCATTGTTGCGGCGCATGGGGGGAAAAATAGTGCAAACTCAAAGCATTCCTATCCCGAGCTTTCTTCGGTTCTCATTGCCTGGAACAAAAATACATCCGACTTTCGGGCTGGCATTCTCCGAAGAAGCTCCAGTGTTCGCGTAGGCAGTCTGCCTGTGGAGGGAGAAAGTCCTCTGAGGGCGAAGTCAAGTGTAGTGCTTTCAAGGAGGTCCTTCTGAGCAGGTAGTGGCGGTGGAGCAGGAGAATTTCGGCTGGAAATAGTCCCATCTGCTTAAAGCACCACTGCGGGGGATTTGACCGTCGCAGTGGGTTATTCCGACCGCTGGGAGTCAGAATGGGAGTTGAGTGTTCGAAAAGTAGGAGTCGGCAAACTTAGTAGATCAGAAGGAAAGGGACCGTGGGGACGAGAGAGTTGAGTTCCCATTTGAATTTCCCATAGATCAGGAGTCGTGCTGCTAGCCCACGGTAGGGCAACCCATATGGGCGCCAAGCAGTAGGCCTAGAGGCCCTACGGCAGGTTGTATGACTTTCCGCGTTCCCGCATGCACGATTTATGGTGTGTGGTTAGGATAAGCTTCACTTTATACTAAACAAAGGTAGGTTTGCAATCACCAATCCTGCGGCGAAGGACATTGCCTGGCAACGCAAAGGGCGGGGAAGGCCTCGGGCCGCGTTTATAGGGGACGGGGTGCCACTGAAAAGTCGTCGTCTTGTCTTTGTGTACCTTGCACGTGCATAGGAGCATGCACGCGGGTACGCTCGGGGGCAGGATTACAACCGCAGTCGGGCTTCTGCATTCGAAGCACATATGACGCATGGTTTACGCATTTAGATGTACTTTTGGATTTTTACTACATTTTTACTAGATTTTATACAGTAAGTTACTTATATGGATTTTTACTAAAGTTAGTGCAGCCAAGTTTCAGTGAGGACTGGTACCGGTGAGGTGCCCTCGGGAAATGGGAAGTGCCTGTGGCGTACTGGGGGCTAGGCTGATGAAGCTTGTAGCTTGGCCTTGTTGGGAGCACTTGCATTCTGCATTCCCGTTAAGATCCTAGCTAGCGTCACTACAGTGTCAGCTGGAAATGCGAAGTTTGCTGCTGTATTTCATGGGGGTGGGGTGGGGTGGGGTGTTTTGGGGGGGGGGGGGGGGGGGCTACTTTGAAAATTCCCGGGTGGCGGTCTTACAACGCCCCATGGTAGGGACACCGTGTTTGGTACATTTCAAATTCCACTGCCCTTCGAAGGTGAGGTGTACTCTCCCTGTCAGGCTGCCCCCAAACGGGTGGGGTGAAGTATCCCGCCTCTCCCCCCTTTCATGCGTGGGGGTTTTGACTTGTTGTAACAATGAATTAAGGGTATCACAGTCGATGGAACATTATTCTGGGGATCCTGCCATCAGCCAATCAGCCGAAGGACATTCTTGTTGTGGCACTACATAGCGAGCTTGTCTGCCCCGTTGTGCTGGCCAAGCTTGCTGCACAGCCCGACCTTGCAAGGCAGTTACACGGAATCGACTACGTACTCGATTCCTGCAACTCCCTTGTCTGTACGTGCATGTACAGCTGTGGGAACTGTCTGGGAACCTGCAGGAACTATCAAGTCCCCTGTAGTGGGATACGAGGTATTCTGGGTGATTTGAGCACCGTACGTCTTAATTTGAAGTGGGAGTTCTTACAGTACAGAGGGGGGAAGTCGAAGTAAGAATTCTTGCATTACAGAGGGGGGAGTCGAATAGAGAATTCTTACATAACAGAGGGGGGGGAGTCTTCGTCGGGATCAGCAACCGTATTTTAGGGGGAACTCTTCGGGGAAACTCTTTTTTTCTAAGCCCGGCCTGGGATTTTAGCCGGCACACCCTGTGAGGGAATCGTGGTCTGTTACCAACAATCAAGTGGTGACTGCTAGCATCAACAGGGACCCCTTGGATGCACAAATTGTGCTCGGCGTTCACGCATGTGTGCACTTGTGTATTATCCTTGCGCTTGTCCTTGCGCTTGTGGGCAGGAGCTCCTTTGAACAATGAACTTCGAATCTCATCGTTGAAACTCAATCTTGGAACTGAGGCGACAGTTGGTTCACCAGGGGGGTGTGGAGCCCACGCCGTGCTGAACCTCTTCAATTAGACGGTATTCAACTATCCGATTGGTGGCTGAGGTGTGGTCAGCATCCTAGGAGGGCACGAGCACATTCGCTGCTCACACGTGCACAGGCTGCTCACACACTTAGCCTGCTCGTGATTGAAGACAGGTGAGGCGTGCAGCGTAGCTGTCGTAGGCCAGGATCGAAGTATTCGCGGGCAAATGGCATGAATGCCATCAGTCTGGTGTCAACTTGCCCTTTGAAAGGAATGGGGTCATGGACTCCTAGTCTGGAAAAAAGATTTTTAATCTGTATTAGGAATAACGATTTGTGTTCAGAAGGTACGTGCACCTTAAGCTTGCCGGACATGGCTAAAGGGATTTGGACTCTTTATATATAAAGAGTTCAAAGAAGGTCTCCACCTGTGAGCTCCCGTTGTGTTGGTGGTCTCACATCCCAACGCACTCCCACCGGGCAGACGAGGGGAAGCTCCCACGGGAGTCCCTCAGGACCCTCTGCGGGACTCCCGTGGGAGCTCCCCCTCGTCTCCCAGATGGGAGTGCGTTGGGATGTGAGACCACCAACACAACGGGAGCTCACAGGTGGAGACCTTCTTTGAACCTCGACAATGGCAATTTCTCTCGAGTTAGAAGGCATCATGCAGTTCACGCTTTCAAACTTGAACTGGTCTTGGGCTGTCGCGCCTCTGGATGGTGATTGATTAGTAATTATCCCGATGTCAAGTCTCGTGCGCGCTTGACGCGTTCTGTGCGTAGCAGTGCGGAATTCCTATCACGCGTCACCCGTCACGCGTTACTCAGGGAGGGAGCATATGGTCTCCCCGGGACAGAATTGAGCATGCTAAATTAGTATGCATAGGCGACTTGTATGACGGGCTTGTATCACAGTTCTGATTAGAGCTACATTATTATTACTTGCCTACTTACGTAGGCAGGTTAGAATTAAAGCTTGCATACTAGTTCTGAGTTTAGAACTACGAAGCAGGCTTTCTGCCGAAAGGCTTGTGCCAGCCCATGTGTAGAGTAAATTCAACGTTAAACATCTAAGAAAGCGTTCTTACTCTAGGCTGCGGGATGGCTTGCAAAAAGTCCTCGGTGACATTGAAGTGTCAGGGCGCGTGCCGTCCAGAAACACTGGTGTAGGCAGATGATGCAGTTTATGTGGTATGTTATCGTATGTATATGCAATTATATGCGCATGACTGGTGTGCCACATATCTGGTAGGTACAGGCTGTGCTTGGGAAGACGGGACGGTCTGTTGCTGATCCTGAAATCCTTGTTGGGGAGTGGCCAGCACAGATGGTTACGTCCTTAAATTCCTAAGCAGGTGTTGTGCTCACTCTCTCTTGCAGAAACCTTTTAAGCTACAAGCAAACACAACACACACACACACACACACACACACACACACACACACACACACACACACACACACACACACACACACACATCGCACAAAAACACCCCCCCCCCCAAAGAAAAGAAGGTTAGCGACTTTCCCTTGGGAATTGGCCGGTCAGAATGGGCGCCGTCTTGCTGAAATATTATCTGTGGCTCTTTGTATTGACATCATTAACTGTTATACTGTCTCCTATCAATAGTCCTGATCTTGGTCAGAGCATTTTTGGGGACACCTGGGATAGCAATTCAAGATTGTTTACGCTCACATGAGATTGCTCGAGCCACGTGGACTGGCTCCCGGCACAAGTGCTGAGTGAGGAAAGGTCTCTGCTGTCACGAGATGTTAGTGCAGCGGATAAGAATCCGATACCGTCTGTAAGGGTGGTGCAAATCAAGAGCTTTGGAGATGAGCAAAAGTTCCCATGGAAGCATTTCATGCCGCAATAATCATCTTTGTTACAATCTGTGTGCTCCATACCGATGCGGGACTTTGCCTGGAGCTATGCCACAACCAGCTGGTACCACTTGCTGCAGTACATGTATACGGTACACGAGGGCTTATCCAGCAATCCCCGAAACCGTATGTCCGACCCAAGCACTTAGCTGAATGCACTACAACAGATTTCGGACACTTCTTGCTAAGGGACGCGGTGAATGCGGTACACAGCCTCGCCGCTGCATTACAACCAAAGCAGTTAAGTGGATTGTATATGTCTGCTGGGTATTGTGTTGTATAGTTGCACGTGTTGCGCCGCGGGGAGTGGGGGGGGATACATGAGTGTCTTGGACCATGGGACATTCCCCTTCCAGTTTCTTCAGGGTCTCTTTACCTAGTAGGGTTGTCAACACTAGGGCGGGGGCGGGGGGGGGGGGGACATTTATAGCCACCGGGTGAAATAGCCGGGAGCATCGGGGTGGGAGTTCAGGGCTCTCGCCCCCATCTTCCTTTTGCTGAAGCACTATAGTGGATGTGCGCCGGTTGAAAGGGGGGGGGGGGGGGGAGGGAGCTGCGTACATGTAGGTATGGGATCCATGTGATGTACTCCTTCCAGGGTTTCACGGGTTTCCTTATTACTCGACATATCTACCAGGGGGAGGGTGGAGCAGATTATAGCCACGGGGTCACAGCCTGTGCCAGCTCAGGAGCATTCTCGATGGCAATCCTCTTCGCTCGTTGGGGTAAATCCCTTGCAGACGACTTGGAACGAACGCGGTATTTTAAACGGCAGAGTGGCCTTGCTGTTACGATCCGTTAAGGTTTAGCTGCTGTTCGAAAGATTTGTAGATTGTTCGGGCTTGGCCGTCAATCTACCTGCTTTCTCCCGGCTTCAGGAGGCTCCTAGATCGGGGCATCAGATTAATTTTTTAGG
This sequence comes from Botryococcus braunii, assembly GCA_002005505.1. Lineage (NCBI taxonomy): Eukaryota > Viridiplantae > Chlorophyta > Trebouxiophyceae > Botryococcus > Botryococcus braunii. Next base: position 184,233 of record KV908552.1, read on the forward strand.
CACGCTCAGCCAACAATTGGGTGCTTGTATCCCGTCTAAAAGATTCCCAGACCATACCCGTCTAATAGATTACCAGGGTCTGGGTTTTGCTGGACAGGATACAGGCCTGGCTTTGGTGGATATCCCATACTTCCCTATCCCGTCAGGTTGGTGGCTCGGCCTGGTCATCCATGTATCACGTCCTGACGGGATACCGGCCTTGCTAATCTATCTATGCCTGGTATACTGACCCTCCTATCAGTATATCCCCTCGATCAAATAAAAGCTTTACGTGACTAAGCAGGTACTCCGTCCCGTCAGGTGGCTAAACCCATGTACCTAATAGTCGAGACCTGCCTTCTAATCCATTTGACGGGATTACCCTGTCTCCCGGCTGGGTAATCCCGTCAAACAGATTAGGAGACGGGGTTTACCCAGTCGAGGGAGCGCTTCAGGAAGGCCCCGGCCTCACCGTAATCCACAATCCTTTGCTTTTGGAGGGGCCAAGCGCCTCGGGGAACTGTAATCCACGGTCCTCAACAATCCACGCCTGCGGGGCCCGCTCTTGGGAAGCGGACCTCTTCCTCAAGGGGGGGTGTAGGGACTCCCGACATATCGGGCCCCACAGACTTTGCTTCGGGAGGGGTCCGGCAGGGGCTGGCGCCCCGTGCTCTCTTCCCATGAGCGGGGCCCCTCCTGAAGCAAAGAATTTTGGATTACGGTCTAGGGGAGGCAGACTCTGCCGGGCCCCCTCCTGCAGTGTCTGTGGGCCGATCTTCCTCCGAGGGGGGTGTAGGGACTCCCGACATATCGGGCCCCACAGACTTTGCTTCAGGAGGGACCCGGCAGGGGCTGGCGCTCCGTGCACTCTTCCCAGGAGCGGGGCCCCTCCTGAAGCAAAGAATTTTGGACTACGGTCTAGGGCAGGCAGTCATTGCCGGGCCCCTCCTGCAATGTCTGTGGGCCGATATGTCGAGAGTGTGTGTGTGTGTGTGTGTGTGTGTGTGTGTGTGTGTGTGTGTGTGTGTGTATGTGTGTGTGCGTGTGTGTGAGCGTGTGCGCACGCGCGCATGAGTGCGTGCTTGCGTGCGTGCGCGTGTGGGTGGGTGGGTTGGTGTGTGTGTGTGTGTGTGTGTGTGTGTGTGTGTGTGTGTGTGTGTGTGTGTGTGTGTGTGGGTGTGTGTGTGTGTGTGTGTGTGTGTGTGTGTGTGTGTGTGTGTGTCCCCTCCCCTATCTCGTGCCTGCAGGGCCACCCGAGCTCGTACATATCCAACCTCTTCAGATTGTCCACCTTGTATGCCAAAGCTTACCTCAGCTTATGTGATGGCTTGTGTTGCAAATGACTTTACAGAAAACTCGTTTTGCTTGAATCCAATGCCGCTCGTGATTTCTGTTACAGTGTGTGCATGCGTGCGTGTCCCTGGTCTGTTTAGTGCCCCCGCTGGTGGGGGGGGGGGGGGAGGAGACATAGTCAACTCGTTTTGCTCGACTTCAATGCCGCTCGTGATCTCTATTACAGTGCGTGCATGCGTGCGTGTCCCTGGTCTGTTTGGTCCCCCTCCCCCCCCCCCCGGCGGGGGGGTGCATAGTTGGGCAAAACGGAAGCGCGCACTCCGCAAGGGGTGTTTGGGGGGCGGGGGGGGAGAGGCAAGAGGGAGGGAGGGTAGGGACTCCCTACTAGGGACAGAGCCGGGAGGGGGGGAGGCTCTGTAGGTCATTGCTAATTCACAACCGAAACTTACATACATCTAAAAACTCTCGACTTCAGCACGATAAACATACTCGCTCAGTTGCAACACAAAAATAATGGCTAACACCGCACACAAAGTTATCATAGGGCAATATGCATGTTACCGGACATTACCACCATGCTTTAATGATTACGTTTTCTGCTTCCCTATTGGTTACGTGAGCACCTAAGTGTTTTCAGGTGACCATCCGAACCCTTCATTATTGCTAGGGCAATTAGCGTTTTACATTTACAAATCTGATTCGAAAATGGAGCACTTGCGCCTTCGTGCCCAGGCACCTATGTAATGAACCCCCATGTAATGTACCACCTATGTAATGTACCACCTATGTAAAACTTGGTTCCATCTATATGGGTAACAATGGGACGATTCAGAGCCATGCCAACTTGAAACACCTGCACGAGACTCTATACCAAACCCAAAGCGGCCATCTTGACATCATTTTCAAAGCAGGAAACGCACCAAAGAAAACACGAGAATGATTTTCCGCCCATCATAAACACGTGGCATACACCCAGATTACCCGTCTCTCATTTAGGTGGAACTGGAAATTTTCTTTAGTTAAATAAGAGGATATCACACCCCGCACCACAGAAGCCAGCACAGAAACAGAAACCCGAATGAAATTTCAAATTCCAAGTTGGGACTGGAAATTACCAATTTCAAAAAATTGGGGACTGCCGATGTTTTAAACCCCTATCTACAGTATGTAACCAACCCTCGGGGAGCTCCCCGTAAACCATATGCATCCTTAGTAATCGTCGTGCTCAGAAATCCATCAATGACGTGGCGCCCCAGCTGCAGACTATCTAGCCGTGGCGGCCGCCGGCCTATGCAGAGACCCAAACTAGCGCAGCTGCTGTACAAATGAACACACGTGATGCGCATCACATTTGTACATCTGGGATAGGGAGATGAGGGACTGCGACCTACATGCCACAAACCTGCAACAGACCATAAATTGCCTTATACGCCAATCACTTTCACGTGGAGATCTAGATGTCTTGATTGTAGCGTTGGAAAAGTTCGTTACATGCATGAAATGAAGACATTCTTGATTGGAGGGTTGAACGTGGAACGAGAATCCCTTCATTTCATGCATGTAAAGAACTCTCCAACGCCACAATCAAGGAATCTACATTTCAAGCGAGTAAAGACGCCTGCGAGGTACCCCTTGGCCCCTATACCGTGAGTCTCACCCAGCAACTCCTTTCTGTAATACGAGCCATTCTATACCGCGAGCCTCATCCGATAGTCCCTTTCGGCCTCCAATCCTGCCTCATGCCCACTTCTCTCATTTTCCCACAGAAGGTGAGAGAAGTGGGCATGAGGTGGCACGCACGGAGAAAAACGTTATGCAAGTATAAGAACTATGCCCCGTGCCCTCCTCCTTCCCTTTTTCAACGGGTTATTGCGTATCACCGGGCCACCCAAACCACTACTTACATAATGAGAAATGCGACCAAAGATCCCCAAGGAGGAAGAAAATGGAACCTCTAAAGAAAACAGCAAGCCATTTTCTGCGCAGGGCATACGTGTGCATGCCCACGCATACGTGCACCCATGCATCAAGAAACTGCACACACATGCCATGAGAAACCCACGCTGCGTCTGCTTACTAGGTAATCCTTACGCTACAGTGCTCTGACACAAATACTTGTTGCAGCCCCTGTCACGATCTTAACAAAGACTTTCAAGGAATTCCTACTGGCCACCACTATAGTATTCAAACTGAACTGTAGCTATCCAAATCTGAATCGACCCAGAGGGCCATCGCCACCCTGCAAGTTTCCCCTCCAAACTACACTAACAACTGCCTTAAAAAGCGAATTCCCGACCTGGGAAGGGTTTCCGGCTTGCGGGCAGGCTCCCAATTACCACGCCCCTCCTCTTGGGAGCAGCCTGCGGACGTTGCGGAGGGTCGCCATGCATGAAGCGCAAAAAGACGGGCTATGTAAGCGAGGATTTGGGCAACACCACCAAAGATCCCGTGAGGTGACTATGGATAACAGCTTGGGTGTAGGTACAAGGAAGCTTGAACACCTAAATATGTAATATTACATATATTACATAATCCAAAGTGAGAACACTGTTGCACCCCTCCGCTTACCCCATCCACGTGCATTGTCTTGTGGACACTCCGTCTAAGGGCATTCCGCCTCTCGCCCCTCAAGACAGTGGGACGACGACTATCGGACGGTATCTCATTGCTTTGATACTACTGGAGCTCCATTCAGTGTTTCTCCCCGCACTTTTCACTTTTTAACAAGATGAAAATGTGGAACATCAATGTAGAGCGCCCGGGAAATGCACGCGGCCCACGTGAGAATGACCAGCCCAGCCCAGGCCTAGCCTGCTTACTTAGCCACAGTGGCCTCGGGTTTAATCTGGCCCCGCACATCGGGTTGCCGTCATCAGCTGACAAACGCACTGAAATTCCACTGACCAGCATGTAGGTTAGGGTTCGGATATGCTTCACTTTATAGGTTATGCTTCACTTCTAAAAGTTCATGTCTGAATGAAACTGATGCAGCTGTCACAAGCTGGCGCAGCCTGGAAGGGTGCTCCCAGAAGGAGGAGCATCGAGCTAGGAGGAGGATGAGAAGAAAGAAGCCAAAGAAGAGGCTGAGGAAGTTTAAAAGCAACCTATATCCCTGCTAGGTATACTTCTCTTTTTAGTTAAGCAACCTAATCCCTGCAATGAGGGGCGGTGGTTGCTACAGAGGGGAGGGTGGCCAGGTGCAGCCCGCAGATGCAGAAGTGGTGATAGAACAGAACGACTTAACAGGTGGGACAGGGGCCAGAGAGGGCGGTGAAGGAAACGAAACAGACTCAAACTGCCGCAACGCTCTAATCTAAACAAAGGAGTGTACACCATGTACAATTACATGTGACTCGATGCAATTTCCGCCAAAATCGATCGGGCTCATCAAATCAAATTGCCTGAGCTTGCAGCGTTAGAAGCGAATCACCCGCGGGGGGCGGGGGAGAGGGAGAGAGAGAGAGAGAGAGAGAGAGAGAGAGAGAGAGAGGAGAGAGAGAGAGAGAGAGAGAGAGAGAGAGAGAGAGAGAGAGAGAGAGAGAGGAGAGAGAGAGAGAGAGAGAGAGAGAGAGAGAGAGAGAGAGAGAGAGGAGAGAGAGAGAGAGAGAGAGAGAGAGAGGAGAGAGAGAGAGAGAGAGAGAGACCGTGTGAGGTTGAGAGGTGGGAAGCACTACAAGTGAGGTTAACAGCTGAGAAGCAATACGAGTGATCTTAACAGCTGAGCAGCAATATGAGGGAGATTAACCGCTGGGAAGCAGTGCCAAGTGAGCTTAACAGCTGGGAAGCAATACGAGTGAGTTTGAGAGCTGGGAAGCAACACGACTGAGGTTAAGAGTGCTGCCAAGCATTACAAGTGATCTTACAGCTGAGAAGGAAGATGAGGGAGGTTAACCGCTGGGAAGCAGTGCCGAGTGAGCTTAACAGCTGGGCAAACACACTTGCAGAAAGTGAAGTGAGGGAAGCGCCTCTGGCCCAGTGGATGTGAGACTTACCTTGTTTACCCACCAATCGACAAACTCCGGGAAGTTAATGAGCCCATCCCCATCCTTGTCGAGGATTTTGATGGCCGCCTTGACCTCAGCATCGTCCAGGTTGTACCCCTCTTCCACACTGCCCAGCCCTCGGCAACCCCGTCCGTCACACGACATTGCCCCCAACCCGCAAAGGACGTCAGCCACTGACAACCTGGTTTGCATGTGGACGCCTGTGTTTGTGTGTGTGTGTGTGTGGGGGGGGGGTGTCTGTGTGTGTGTGTGTGTGTGCGTGTGTGTGTGTGTGTGTGTGTGTGCGCGCGCGCGCGCGTGCGCAAAAAGGTCAGGCGCGCAATGCTTCAACCCGAGGGAAACGTGCGCCCGAGCATATATGCATACGAAAAAACAAAATTGCCAGCTAACTTCTGATAAGGCTACCCCAAATAAACCGCGAGACGACTTGGGACAGGTCCCACAGTTCAAAGCCCCCGGGAAAATGCTGTACTTACAATAGCCTTTTTACTTCCTCCTCCTGCAGCACCATGTCATCATTGGCATCGAAGCGGGAAAACACAGCCGCAATGCTGCCAGCGTCATTTGCAGAAAGCCCGTAGTCCTCAGGCTTGAATCCCTTCTTCTCTGCCTTGCTCAAGGTCAGCATCGCACTCAGGTTTTTCAGCGTAGAGGGCGTGTCATTCCCAATACCTCTCTGTGCACACAACCCCCGAAACCAGCGCAAGTAAAAGTCCTGAGCAACCCCTTCCCTTGCAACATCGACCCTTGGTTCCCCCAAGGGTCAGCTTTCTTCATGTCTGACACCCCCCAACTAGGAAATTAGAGTTCAAAAGTGAGACATGTCCTAAACCCAAAGCACATCTCCATATCCTATTGGATCGATGTCCGTAAGCGCGTCCGTTGGGGCGGAGGACAAACGACTCCCCCAAAGCGTTAGTGTACCCTCTCTCCCCCCCCTGGCTCGGGAAAGAAACCACATCTATGCGCGCAAGTGCGCGCGCGAGCGCGCGCACGCACATACACACATATGTACGCACGCACTCCCCCCCTCTCTGTGTGTGTGTGTGTGTGTGTGTGTGTGTGTGTGTCCCCCTCTTCCTTCCTCCCTCCCTCTCACTTCTCTCGCTCTCACTTTCTCAAACCCACACAACACACACACACACACACACACACACACACACACACACACACACGCACGCCCGCACGCCCGCCCGCCCGCCCGCCCGCCCGCCCGCACGCACACGCACACGCACACGCGCCCGCACACACACACACACACACACACACACACACACACCGACACACACAGACACACACACACACACCACGCACATGCATGGGTACGTGCGCAGTCCCGTGAGTGAGCAGAAAGAGCGCGAAGGAGGGGTGGGGGGGGACACGTTTTTTCTGTGGAGGGATGGAAGAGGAGGAGGAGCGGGCGGCACAGGCGGGGAGGGAGGCAGTGAGGGGAGTAGAAGAGTCAAGATAGGAAAAGGGAGGACGAGACAGAGAGGAGGGGGGAGGGGGGGAGTGGGGGGGGAGGAGGGGGGACAGACTTAAAACAAGAAGACAAGGCGACAGAGAAAAAGGGGGTGGGGGGAGGGAGTGAGAGGGGGAAAGAGAGTGGAGGTGCAGGGGGCAGACAGACGGGAAAGAAGACATGGGGACAGGAAAAAGGGCGGGGAAGCCCTTCCAGCATGCATGAGTGAAAGAACAATTGATCGAACGAACGGACGATCAAACGAAATGAACCCTGTAAACATCAGCCGTCATGATGACTAGACATGCATGCAGCAGCAGGCAAGGGCAGAGCGCAGGGGCGCAGGCGGACCTTGAGGAGGTCGGAGATGTCGTTGAGAGCAGTGATGACTTTGAAGGTGTTCACGGC
>KV908552.1:203878-236378 GCA_002005505.1 Botryococcus braunii
ACCGCTCGCAAGCTTTTGCTCCTGATGCGGCGCGCACCCATACACAGCGCGCGCCCATACACGACATTGCATTGTTTGCCACTGTCACCGAGAGCGCGCATTCATAAAATGGATGAGATTTTTCCTGTTCCAAAGCATGTGCATTCATAGCATGCATGATTTGCTCCCTGTCACAGACCGTGCATTGTTCTTATTTGCATGAAGTATTTCCTGTTTCAGAGCGCCCATTCATAACATGCATGATTTGCTGCAGTTGCAGAGCGCCTGTTGCACAACATTCACGACGCGCTCCTCTCTAAGTGCACACACTTCACCACATGTATCCCCTAAATGATAAATCAACACAGGGAAATTTCTCCTCACACTGTAAAGGTTGTTTTGTTGTCTCCTCAGCTACCTTTATCCAACTTAGTTTTACCAGTAAGACTTGCTCCCCTCCCACTGGGCCCTCTTCACAACGTCCAAGATTGCCTCTGGGTTCTCTCCCTCTTTTCTTATTCTGTTTGTGGCTGTGCGGCTGCGGCTGTGTGAGCTTAGTCATGAGCTTCACTCACAAAACAGAGTGGTCTCCTGTGGGAAAGGAAAAAAAAAGGGGGGGGGGGGGGGACCTAAACCCTAAACCCTACAAAAGGGAAAGCCGGGCTGAAGTTCTTTTCCAGGGGACCAGTCAGGACAATTGTGATGCGCTAAGCCAGAAGGGGGCTGTGACTCGGAGGTGGGATGCGGGCGGGCAGGGTGTTTGTTGAGGAGCGGATACGGTTGGACGACGGCTTCTCAGATCAGCTGGCAGACGACGTGCAGGACCTGTCCCAGATCGTGGCCCTCGGCAGCAAAGAGGCGGACGAACTCAAAAACGAGGTCGTCACCAAGATCTACAAGTGCGCCCCCTCTCCCTGCCTGGGGGGCGGGGGGAGGGAGGGAGGGAGCCCCACACACACACACACACACACACACACACACACACACACACACACACACACACACACACACACACACACACACACACACATGCGCGCACGCACACGCACACACACGCACGCACATGCACACACACACACAAAAACACATGCACACACACACACAAAAACACATGCACGCACATGCACACACACACACAAACACATGCACGCATGCAGACAGACAGACAGACACACACACACACACACACACACACACACACACACACACACACACACAGAGAGAGAGAGAGAGAGAGAGAGAGAGAGAGAGAGAGAGAGAGAGAGAGAGAGAGAGAGAGAGAGAGAGAGTTAGTTCAGGGATATGGGGGGAATAAGGGGGATTGGGAAGTTATGGTTACAGATGGGTAAAGGGTGTGGCTGGGCGTGCAGGAGGATGTTGAGTCAGAAGGTGGTGAGCGGGGAGCTGGACCGAGCCGAGAGCAAGGCGGAGGTGCTGAATGATCTGTGCGACAACCTCCAATTTGATTCGGAGGCCGCTGCCGAGCTGCACGGCATGCTGTACCGCCAAAAGTTGGAAACCTTCCTCCAGAAGAAACGCCTTTCGGGTGGGCATGCCTCTGCCGGCATGTGTCTTAGGGCGTCCGCCTGCTTCTTGTGTGCAAAGGATTATGTGTGTGTGTGTGTGTTTGTGTGTGTGCGCGCGCGCGCGCGCGCGCGCGTGCGCGCGTGTGTGTGTGTGTGTGCGTGCGTGCGTGCGTGCGTGCGTGCGTGCGTGTGTGTGTGTGTGTGTGTGTGTGTGAGTGTGAGGGTGTGAGGGATGGGGGTGGGGGTGGCAGATCAGTATTAGAGGATACGAACCCCTGGGGGGGGGGGTAGGGGGCAGTTGATATTTTGGGGATATGGATGACACCCCCCCCCCGGGGGGGGGGGGCGGCGAGATAAACTTCTGGGGATACGGCTGATGGGGTGGGGGGGGGGGGGGCGATTTCCAAATCAAACATCTGGCAATATGCTCCCCGTCCCAAGGGGGTCCCAAAAGGGTCTCAGATGAAGCTTTGGGGGCGGCGTTTCTCAATAAGAAAATCTCTGATGTGGCTGATGTAGGGTTGGGAGGGAGGGATCCCAGAAGGGCCCCATATGAGTTTGGGGACGGCGTTTCTGAATGACGAAATGTCAAATTTGGCGGATGGGGGGAGGGGGCGAGGGAGGGAGGGGTCCCGAAAGGGTCCCAGATGAAGATTTGGGGTCGGCGTTTCTGACTGAGAAATAGTCTGATGTGGCAATGGGGGGCGTGCTGCGTTGCCAGATGAGGACGCGGTGGAGCTGGATAAGACGCGCATCCGCCTTTGCATCCCCAACAGCCAGGTGGCTCAGATCCATCAGGACGTTTGCGGCCGCATCTACAAAATGGTGCGTGCTTGCTGGGGCTCCTCCAGCTCCCAGCAGCCAGTCCGGGGGCTCACCCACCGGATCCCCCCTCCGCCCTTTCTCTTTTTTGCAGCTGGTTTGAAGGGCTTGCAAGAGGAGGCGTGCGTGCATGTGTGCGTGTGTGCGTCCCTCTGTGTGTGTGTGTGTGTGTGTGTGTGTGTGTGTGTCGCTCTCTCTCTCTCTCTTTCTCTCTCTCGCGCTCTCTCTCTCGCGCGCTCTCTGTCTCTCTCTCTCTCTCTCTCTCTCTCTCTCTCTCTCTCTCTCTCTCTCTCTCTCTCTCTCTCTGTGTGTGTGTGTGTGTGTTGTGTGTGTGTGTGTGTGTGTGTGTGTGTGTGTGTGTGTGCGCGCCTGTGTGTACATGTGGCAAAATTGTTGTTTTGTGGTGTGTTGCACATTTCCCCTGCCGACAAAATTCCCTATCTGCAACATTCCCTACCGGAGGGCACTTTTCGCGCCCACGCTCGCCCTTGCAGCAGAGAGTATGTGTCAGTGAACAATGTGTGGGTCGATCTTGGTGAACGCTAGCACCCAGGAAATCACATTAATACCGTCTGGCAAGCTGCCCCCAATGTCCATTTCCTCTCAACGTTGCCCCTCCCCAGGTAGGGGCGCTTGCCCTTCCCCCCCCCCCCCCCAACAGGAAAAAAAAAGAGGAAAAATAGAAAAGTGGGCAGGGAAAGCGTGCCAATTGGAGCTTGCCCTCGTCAATGGAGGGCTGAACAATGTGAGCATCTTGGTAGAGCAGGCAGCTTTTTGCCCGCATGTGCAAGGCTGACCTCATTAACAAACAGAGTTTCTCTGCAGCAAGGTTGTTGGAGCAAGCATCGCATTCTCGCTCTTCCAAAGGATTCTTTCTTTTTTCCTTCCTTTCTTACTTCCTTCCTACCTTCTTTCTGTCTTTCCAAAGGAGGATGAAATTGACACCGCGATGTCTCAACGCCCGCTGCAATCGCTCCACACGTCCCATTGCATGCACCCCCCCTTCCTCCCCTACATCTCTTCCCCAGCCCACCTCTCGTTGTGCATCGGAAGCGACAATAGAAGATGTTGGAACGTACCGCAACCGTCTGACGTGGAATGCAGGCCGTGGATGAGGCCATGGACGTGGGCTTTCAAAGGTTCCAGCCACAGGATCGGGATCGGGTGCGGTCTGTCCGCCAAGACGTCCGCTTGGAGCCCAGCCAAGCCTTACAGATACTTGACGCCACCGCTCGCAAGCGCATGTTGACATTTGTCACAAAAGCTCGCAGCCAGCGGAACAAGTTGGATGGCGCGAAGGAGCTTAAGAACATGGTTTATTTCTCCAACATTGTGGTGGCGCCGTTGGTGTATGACATTAAGGTATGTCGGAGACGCGGAGGTTCAGGGTTCAAAGCCCGGCCAATGCTCGAGGCTGGCGAAGTCGGGTTCACAGCAATTTTTGGGGGGGCATTTGTCCTCAGCTTTCGCTCCCTTCTGCCATTACCCAACCCGCGGCCACATAGCAGGCTACGCAGGCTTGGCTTCATTGTAGGTCGCTTAGAGTGATATAGGCAGAGTGCTTGAGGCAACATACTTGGTGCGCATGTGTGCATTGTTCCTCAAGATTTGCAATGACCCTGCATCTTGGAAGCTTATGACAGTCTCAAAAGACAGCCTCTGCTATGACTGCTCAGAGCTGTTCAGAGTTCGACTCTAAACATTTACAACTGTTCTCGACTCAAAAATCCTAAAAGCGCTGCCCGAGCAAACTAAAACCAACCCTTCTAAAGGTCAGAGGGTCGACAATTTAGGACCTGAGAGTGTGTTTGGTGCGTGCAGAACGCAGAAAAGACGCAGAAGCAAGACGTTGCCGGACAGAGGATCGCTGAGCTAGCCAAGAAGGCCCAGGAGGAGCGAAGCAAATCCGGCACACCCTCTGTGGAGGAATCAATCGACCCAACAAACGTGACCATTGATGTGAGTTGCTTTCCATCATGCTTGGCTGGGAACTCATCGCTTAAGAGTCCTGTGGGAGATAAATGGGCTGGGGAAGGGAGCGGGAAGGGGGAAGGGAGCGCGCACGAGAGAGGGGGGCCCTGGGTGTGCGAGTGTGTGAGTGTGTGTGTCTCTATGTGTGTGTGTGTGTGTGTGTGTGTGTGGGGTGTGTGTGTGTGTGTGTGTGTGTGGGTGTGGGTGTGGGTGTGTGTGGGTGTGTGTGTGTGTGTGTGTGTGTGCGTGCAAGCGTGCCTGTGTGTGTGTGTGTGTGTGTGTGTGCGTGCGTGCGTGTGTGTATGTGCGCACGCCACAAACATACATCCCCTCTCTCAGAGACTGGATGTGTGTGCGTGTGTGTGTGTCTGTGTGGGTGTGTGTGTGTGTGTGTGTGTGTGTGTGTCTGTGTGTGTGGGTGTGGGTGTGGGTGTGTGTGTGTGTGTGTGTGTGTGTGTGTGTGTATGTCTCGACGTAATCGCTGACGGTCGCAGATGCAAACGTTACGGAGCCATGAGCACCGCGACTGTGTACGTTGCAGGTCACGGCGGAAACAATAGACGAGTCATACACGGAAGAGGAGAAGAAGAAGGCGATGGAGGAGCTCCTGGAGACGGACTTGGAGAAGGCGGAGCGGAAGCATGCGCTGGAGGAGCTGGAAAACGCCGTGGTGCGCGAGGACGCCCGCCTTGCCGCCGAGCGCAAAGAGGCAGAGGAAGTGCTGTCGGAGGCGGCCGCGGAATTCAAAGCCAAGCAGGAAGGCTTGCAGGCAGCTGAGCGGAAAGAGGCCGAGGAAGTGCTGGCGGATGCCGTCAGGGAGGACGAGAAAGATGGGGGCAAAGCCGCGGACGACGCCTCTTCCGCCCCTCAGAAGAAGCCTGAGGATGAGGCCACTGCCGGCAAGAAGGTCCGAGCCCCCCTCTGTGGGTTTCAAGCCCCCATGTGTGGGACCTTTGTGGGTCTTGAGCCCCTCTCTGTGTGTCCCGCGCGCCTCTCTGTGGTTCCCCAGCCATTTTGTGTGGGTCCCGAGCTCCTCTCTATGGGTCCCGAGTCGCTCTGTAAGTATCTCTCCTGTCCCCCCCCCCTGTCGCTAAGCTGCTGGCAAGCCCGCCCGCCCCCCCCGCGCGCGCGCGCGCGCGCGTGTGTGTGTGTGTGTGTGTCTGTGTGTGTGTGTGTGTGCGCGTGCGTGCGTGTATGTCTGCATGGGTGCATGTGTGTGTGTGTGTCTATGTGTGTGTGTGTGTGTGTGAGACAGAGAGAGAGTGCGAGCGTGTATGTGTGCGTGCATGTGTGTGTGTGTGCACGCGCGCGTGTGTGTGTGCGTGTGTGTGGGTTTGTGTGCGTGTGTGTGTGTGCGCGAGTGTGTGCCGGGGGGGGGTGTGTGGATAGGTTCTGAGTGACGGGTGAAGTGGGTTGGAGCAACAGGAGGAGGGCAGGATCAAATCTCAGAAGGACATCACGCTGAAGGAGGACCTGGCCTTGAAAGATCGGCTGGACATTTACCAGAATTACCTGCTGTACTGCGTCAGTGGCGAGGTGGTTGAGATGCCCATGGGGGGTTCCAGTGCGCCCCCGCTTACCAGACTCCCCATTCTGTTCGCTGCTCACACGTTTAAAACTCCAATCCTTCTCACATCCCAGGTCCGGGTGTGCTTCTGCGGATTCATTCACTCGCTGCTTGCATTCTTCATTGGACGCTTCTGCAACTTTCCTTGTTTCACATGCTGGTGCATATTTAAGTAGTGGGGGGGGGGGGAGGATGCTTTTGGTGCAGCTGGAGGGTTAGAGGGAGGCGGGAAACAGAGGGCACAGAATCCATGGACACCTATGCGCATGTGTGTTTATGTGTGAGTGTGTGTGTGTGTGTGTGTGTAAGAGAGAGAGGGGAGGCGCGGGGGAGGCATACACATGCACCCAAAGAGAGAGAGAGAGAGACGGGGGGGAGAGGGAGGGAGCGGGGGGAGAGAGAGGGAGGGGTGGGGGAAGTTTTGGCAGTGTGGAGGGAGCAAGGAGTTTCCGCCCCCCCCCTGGGCCCCCCACCCCCCTCCCCCTCCCATCCCGCGCTAGCAAGGGAAGGCAAGGTGGAGTAGGGAAGGTACAAGACGTGGTGTGAAGAGTTGTGGTGTGGGCGGCTGCAGTCACTGTGGCCAGGGATGCCAGTGAGTTTGAGAGGCTACAAGAGCTGGGAGACGTTCTGGGCCTCACACCTATGGACATGGCCAGTGTGCGTCTTGATCTTGCCGAGAAGGGCTTCCGGCAGCAGGTGCAAGAGGTAGGCTTCCCTCCGAATGTGCGACATGTTTGAAGTACAAGAAATTGTGTTTAATATTCAACAAATTCTGAAAGCGGGAAAGGGTTGCAAGGTAGGAGGGCTTTGTGCGAGCAAGTCTGAGAGGTTGGCTTCCTCCAGCTCTTTGAAAGATCTGACATTGCAAGATATTTATAGTCCACGAAGGCCAGAAATGCTGGAAGGGTTCCCGCTAGCGTGTCCGGGAGGTGGCCTTGGTCCAACCTTGAAATGAAGGAATTTTTTGAAGCCGCAAGAAGACGAAAATGGTAGAGGGGCTTTTTGCCTATTTGGAGAGCAAGAGAGAGGGGTGTGGAGAGCTTTGGTAGAAGTTTGCTTTTTGTAAGGGTTCAAGCTCTCCACAGGTCTTCTCTGCCAAAATTTTTGTTTTGTTAGTGTTTCCCATCCACCTACCCCCTCATGATATCTTTTGTTGTTGAAAGGGTGAATTGAGTCGAGCCATGCTTAGCAACATCAATCATCCCTTCCCTGGCAAGGACAGGTACATGCGCACCCGTATGCCTGCTCTCTGTCTCTCCTCCCCCCCCCCCTCTCTCTCACACACACACACACACACACACACACACACACACACACACACACACACACACACACACACACACACACACACACACACACACACCCGTCCCGCTTCTCTCTCTCTCTCTCGCTCGCTCTCTGTCACACACACACACACACACACACACACACACACACGTGCATACACAGACACGCACACTGGTGGGCATGCAGGAGCGAGAATTCATGTGGAAAAAGTGCAAAAAGAGGGTTTATGAGGGGGCGGGGAGGAAGAGGAGTGGAGGCCAAGAAGGGTAGGGGGGTGCGGGCTGCAGGCACTGTCAGACGGGAACCTGACCCCGGAGAAGGTGGAGCGGTTGAATGAGATCCGCGACCAGCTGGGGCTTCCGAAGGAGGCGGCCGACAAGGTCATCAAGGGCGTCCAGAGCCAGAACCTCCGCAAGGTCATTGTGGTAAGTGCTCCCTTCAGCCATAATGCCCAGTTCTGGATGTAATACTTCCTTCCTTCCTCTCTTCATGCCGCGCGCGCGCGCGCGTGTGTGTGTGTGTGTCTGTGTGTGTGTGTGTGTGTGTGTGTGTGTGTGTGTGTGTGTGTGTGTATGTGTGTGTGTGTGTCTGTGTGTGTGTGTGTGTTCATGCATGCGGCTGTGTGCGTGTGCGCATGGGCGTGGTGCGTGTGTGGGTGTGTGTGCGGGCGTGCGTGCATGCATGCGTATGTGTCCGTGCGCGCCTGCATGCGTACATATGTGTCTGAGCGTGCGTGTGCCTCCCTTTCTCTCTCTCTCTCTCTCTCTCTCTCTCTCTCTCTCTCTCTCTCTCTCTCTCTCTCTCTCTCTCTCTCTCTCTCTCTCTCTCTCGCTCTCTCTCTCTCTCGCTCGCTCTCTCTCTCTCTCTCTCTCTCTCGCTCTCTCTCTCTCTCTCTCTCTCTCTCTCTCTCTCTCTCTCTCTCTCTCTCTCTCTCTCTCTCTCTCTCTCTCTCTGATGTGTGTGTGTGTGTGTGTGTATAGGCTGAGTGGGGGGGGGGTGATGTGGTGGCAGGCGCAAGATGCAATGGGAACTCTCAATCTGCAGAAGATTTTGGACCTGAAGGAGCAAGGCGTGGACGTGGAGGGGCTGCTGTCCTTGGAGAAGCGCACTGACCTGTACTCGAAAGAGGTGCGACCTCCCAGCTTGCTTGCTGTGCCTTCAGCATTTAATAGGACCAGCACTTCATTGCACATTGGTGGTGGCAAGCCATTGTCCCACTGCGGCCTACTTGTGCTCACAGCTTGTTCCACCAGCGCGATTAATTGTTGCGGTGTTGTGCTGTGGTCAAAGGTCAACGCCATGGGGGGGGGGGGGGAAGTACACTTTGCAGAACAGGGTCTCCTCCATTTCGTGGTGATGGGGTCCCACGCTCGAGTGGGAGTGGTTGTGATGGGGTCCCACGCTCGAGTGGGAGTGGTTGTGATGGGGTCTTCCCTGAGTGTGAGTGGTTGTAATGGGGTCTTGCCTGAATGGGAGTGGTTGTGATTGGGTCCACGCTGACCTGGGAGTGGGGGAAGCAAGGAAAGAACTTTTTTTTGGGGGGGGGGGGAGGGGAGGTGGGGGTAACGACGTCGTCACACTCCATTGTGTGTGGGACATTTTGCAGTCCCTCCATCATCTCGTGCGATTGACGGCAAGTTGTGTGTCGGGGGCGGCGGGGGTGGGGTGGGGCAGGTGGCAGCGCAGCTGAGCGCGGGGACGGGCGAGTTCGACAAGGACCGGATGCTGAAGACGCTGCCGGAAGAGCTGAGCCTGCCGGAGGGCAAGGTCCGGCAGGTGCTGGAGCGGCTGGCCAAGGACAAAAAGCGGCTCACGCTGGTCCAGGCCATAAGCTATCTGCGGCAGAAGAAGATGGACGACGCCACCCAGTCCCTCAACAACCTGGTCGCCTGCACTCGGGTGTGTGCGGGCCCCCTCCCCCCCTTTTTGCAAGTAAGGAGTAAGGTCAAAAAGAGTGAGAGCAAAGTTTCGACATGGATTTTCCACGATTTATCAAGTAAAGAAAAAGCAAAAGGAGCACGTGACCCCCCCCCCCCGCCCCGGGGTCCTGCCCCCCCGGGCCGTCTCCCAAGAGAGTGGGGTGTCTGAAGCAGAGCAGTGTCTCGCAGGAACGGTCGGTGCCTCTGAACTGAGTGGTGTGGGCCAAACAGACGGGTGTCCTCGAAAAGGACGGCGGCTCGGAAAGGAGTTGTGACGCGGAAAAGGCGGGGGTTAAGGGAGAGGAGGGAGGGGGGAGAGAGAGAAAGGGGGGACGAGAGTTGCTTTTCTGGGGAGAAGTGGCACTTGCGCGCACACGCGAGTGCACACACACACACACACACACACACACTCTCTCTCTCTCTCTCTCTCTCTCTCTCTCTCTCTCTCTCTCTCTCTCTCTCTCTCTCTCTCTCTCTCTCTCTCTCTCTCTCTCTCTCTCTCTCTCTCTCTCTCTCCCTCTCCCTCTCTCTTCTCCCCCCCCCCCCCAAAACTTCCTCGACAGAGGGTGGAGTGGCAGTGTTCTGGTGGGTGTGATGAATCGGCAATGAGTTATCCCGCCCTGCCCCCCCCCCGGGGCGGAGAGAAGAATTCACGGCTTCCTTTGAAACTTGGTTGTGGTTGACAGGCGCTGCCGTCCGACAAGCCAATGGAGTGGTCGGAAGCGGACGAGATCCAGGATCTGTACTGCATCTACATCGGGCGCGAGCACAGCCCCGAGAAGCAGGCGGAAGCCCGCGCCATCCTGGGCATCGGAGCCGAGGAGGCCGCGCGATTGGAGGAGCTCGTCAAGTCCGGAGCCTTCCGTGTGGAGGAGGAAGAGGAGGAGGGCGCCATCTTTTAGTGTCGCAACACTAGATAGATGATGTCCCCCAATTGATGATGGGCCCCCAAGCCCCTACGAGAGGAGCCTTCACTGCTGCCTCGACACTTGTCACATGACGGCTGTCTCGTCTTAGTCATGGTCCTTCTTTCATCTGACAGCCAGCTGTCAGGTTACAGTGCTGTAAGCTGTAATCTCAATCCAGCTAGCTGTTATCTTACGCCTGACAGCTGTCACCATAGTCATGGTCATGATTTTTCGCCTGACAGCTGTCACCTTGGTCGACGTCATGCTGAAGATATGTCACCTCAAGTTACAGATGTGGGGTGCAAGGCCAATAACTGTCCCTGACCTTGCACCCCACATCTGTAACTTTAGTCATGGTTCATGACCTGTCACCTGACAGCTGTCACCTCAGTCCCGGCCATGACCTTTCACCTGACAGCTGGACTTGCATGTGGGTCCTTTCGTCCTTGCTGCACTGCATGATCGAGTACTTTTCTACATGCACGAGGAAGAGGAGCCCGGAGGCGTGCACGCTTTGAATTATCTCCTGGGGCCTCGCACAGATGTTATTGTAGTTTTTTCCCTCTGTGTGTGTGTCTGCGTGCGTGTGTGCGTGTGTGTGTGTGTGTGTGTGTGTGTGTGTGTGTGTGTGTGTGTGTGTGTGTGTGTGTGTGTGTGTGTGTGTGGTTGGTTGGAAACCATTCCGGACGTTTTTGTACAAAAGGGCTCGTGCACTCGGGCCATGGTGTGGCCAGAGGCGGAGAGTTCGTACCTTGTTGCTCTTCAGTGGCTCCTCTAGCGTTGGGGCCCCCTTCCGTCTTTGACGGGCATCGTTTTTCGGGCGAGTCTTGGGGCTTGTGTTACATGGAGAAGTTTCCGGGTTTCGGCTGGTCTTAGAAGTTACTGCGGTCATGATAAAGGGGGTGTGCCAATCGAACGATGTCGAACTTGTGTGGCTTTTTGGTACAAGCATCTCTTACCTGTCGGGTGGGGGAGTGCCGATTGTGGCACACGTCGGGCTGAAATGTGACCTCGTTGAAATTTGGCCATTATTACTGAGACATTGCAGTCGAGCACGCTCACTGCCGTTGCATTCAAGCGAGCTACTGTCGTTGCTTGCAATCAAGCGCGCTCACGTTTTCAATTGAAAAAGCAAGTTCGATTGAAAAGGGAGCCTATTTTTGATGATGCCTGGCAGAAGATTTCTGCAGAAACATGCCGTTATACAGTTGGATGTTACCAGCCCCCCTAGGGTTCGGACAAGTCGTTCTGCCAGGCCTGCCATAAAGTTGATCCTGATGTTGCTCACCTCTGATCTGCTATGAGGTCGGAACCTTAAGCCTGCCACGTTGTAAAACGAGCTGTTGCCCACGCGCTGCGGGTGGGTGGAATCTGATGTGTGGTTTCTCTTAGTCAAGGTCATAGCCTGCTGCAACGCTGGAGTCCTAGGACTATGATATGTGATATCTCTTAATCTGATATGTGATTCCTCTTTATTACGGTTACAACCTGCCAGAGGCATCCGAGAAATGCACAAGGGCGTTCTTGATGGGCCCCCTAGGGCCTGAGCAAATACCTGCTTGAAAGATTCCTTAATTGTGCGGTCTTGCCACTTGTGGCGCTCCTGGATCGGCCAAACTTTGAATTTCTTATCGTCCAGGGGGTGGCGAGCATTTGCATATTCTTCACATGGTATACCATATGGGCTACCTACGTAGGGGCAGGGGTGGGACGACGAAAACGATTAATGGTGCCTGGGCAAGTTGGTGGGGGGCTCCGTTACCGGATCACGAGCTTTGTACAGAGGGGTTGATAGTGAGGGGTTGGGTATATGCTTTGATTAACCACGCTTGATATATTTCTGGGTTCACTACTTGAGCATGTTCCAAGCTCGGTTCCAAGGACACTAGTACTATGCAACTTTGATTGTCGACTCGCGAGTTGGACCCCTTAAATCTGGTGCGACTGGTGTGATAGTGGTTGTTAGTGCGTCAAGCTTCATTTGAGAGTTCAGCGCGTGACTGATCGGTGTGTCTGGGATATGTGACATATCATATGTCCTGTGTTGGTTCCCTTGAGGGTATGGTTAGGCACCTGTCGGTCCCTGTGAGTGGTCGCGTTGTTGTATAGTTAGTCATATCTACAGTTCAAAACCCTTTTAACCCCGGCTCCTTTGCCAGTGTCCTTTTTCGAGTTGCTATAGGTTCACAGTGTTTGCACTTTGGGCACACGGATGCCGTTGACGTCATGACTGCAGGATTAACTCATTGCATTGCACCGACCATTACACAGAAGCCGCACGACTTACCTGTTGATTCAGGTAGAGAAGCACTTGTTGATTCAGCCAGAGCACGAGTGGCTGCAAGCTCGCTCCACTTATCATCTGAATTGAAGAAAATAACATTAAAGCAAACTTTTTAACGGCTATCTCGTCGGGGCCATGGCCGTACTTAAGTACCACGAAAACCTAGGGTCAATCGTCTAGAGAGATCCCTAAGCTCGGTCTCAAGGATTGGATTGGCCCCCACGAGTTCAAGGTCAAATTGTTCAGCCTGCCTTGATGTACATTGAGCGTGGATGAACCTACTTTCGTTGGCGTTGCAAGATTCTTGGCGTGGACCGAGTGTGAGGGCGTATGCATCACCCCGTCCTTTGGCTTGCCTAGGCGTGTGGATCATCGGCCCTTCGGTTGCCTCGGGGGTTGCTGGGACATTCTGAAAGAAGCCCACCCTCATATCAGCCTGTATTGGAAGTCTAGCCATATGGTGCCATATGGTCATATGCATGATGCTTGAGGCAGACTCTTGTTTGCAGGAAAAGCGAAGTACATATAGAAAGCGAAGTACATGTATATGTGATGTATACCCAAATAATCTCTCTCTCCTCCTCGAGGCTATACAAGTATAATCTCATAGAATCTATATTACATAACTAGTCCAATCATCCCTAAGCGCAAACGCGGGCAACTGGCGTTGGTAGAAAGACGTGTTCGATGGCAGGTGATCCCCGATTGGTGGCGTCTTCGTGACGCTCCCCCAGCTGCTTGAGGCAGTTTGGCAAGGCATACTCCCACACGTGTGTCCTCTCTCACACGCTTGTCAACATTAGATGCAAAACCCAACTATGAACCCCCTGCTTCTGCGCACTAGCCTGTAGGATACGGGGGTTCTATGCGCAGAAGCAGGGCGCGGCGCCATGGACACACATGATGACAAGACGTACCAGCATGTCTGATAAGACGAGCATGGATGATGAGACGGACCAGCATATGGGATACGGGGTTTCGAAGTTAGGACATCCATCACTTCATTAAGTATGTGTGCGGGACTCACCACCTTCCGTAGCCGTGGGTGGAGGCCTGTAAGAGAACGTATTTAAGATAAAGAGCGAAGCCTATCCTAACCACACACCAGAAATCCGGCCTGCGGCACCCTGGCCAATGTCTTCCGTACACCCTGGCCAAGTCGGCCATTGCTGCTCTCAACGTGGCATGGTGCAGAACTCCGCCTCCGAGTTGGTGTTGACCTCCTCAACCAACACTCGCGGTTGGGGAGGTTACAGGCATCCCGCACTTTCCCTGGCAGGGGGGGGGGGTGGAGAGATGGGGGAGAGAGAGAGGGGAAGGGAGGGAGGGAGGGAGGGGGGAAGGGAGAGAGGAGAGAGCGCGGGGGAGGGGAGGGGGACAGAGAGGGGGGGGGGGCAGGGGGCTTGTGGGGCGGGCGGGCAGGGGGCTCATACACGTTAGGCAGCTGAGCCGGCCTTATAAAATAAGGTTGTACCACGTGCCTGGATCAGCAGGTACACGATTCATATCAATATTGAGCTAAAGACGTGGTTCAGACCTGACGCGTCCTTGATAGCTGCTACAAGCGGCCTAGCAATGTGCGCCATCTTGTGTATTGTTACATGCAAAGTGAAGAACACAAGTAAACGTGTGCTCAGGGGCTGGAATTGCGTGACATTTCAGCAATCGAGGGCACCTAATGTACAAGGGGTTCACGAGTCACTAACTCAAAGTTAGTAACATCCGATTCTGATCACATGGTCGAGACTAAGATATTGTCGACAACTTCCTCTCCAACGTTAACATGTGGCAAGGGCAGCTATCGGGGACATCCCAAGTATAAAGAAGGCCTGGCCTGGCAATTGCCCTGATTGCCACTAATACGGAATAATCTCTTACTGAAACCACGTGGGCGCTAACTAGCAGGCATATACCTGCGGTTACCTATGTGACCTGCTTAAGGTTCTGGGCCACGAGATCTACGTTCAAGCACACACAGATGCACTAAGCCACTCGCCACCACCCCCTTCCCTCCCCCCTCCCCCCTTCCTTCTCTCTCTCTCTCTCTCTCTCTCTCTCTCTCTCTCTCTCTCTCTCTCTCTATCTCTCTCTCTCTCTCTCTCTCTCTCTCTCTCTCTCTCTCCCCCCCCCCTCCCTCCCTCCCCGCCTCCACCCATTCCTACGCACACCATTTAAATGCACACGCGCAGCCACGCACCCCCCCCCCGGGGGGACGGGGAAAGTGGAACTCGCTGGGGTGACAAGCGGTGCCGGTACAGGGCCAGGAGGAGCCTGGCGGCAGGCCACACATGACAGCGTGGCAACACTGACCGAGCGGTACCCTGTGGGCCAGTACTATCAAAGTACAGGGACAGTTTAAAAGTACTCGCCAGTACTGCCAATTACTGAGGTAGTATCAAAGCACTGATCAGTACTGTCAAAGTCCTGGGGTTTTGTAACAGTACTGGCCAGCACTGTCAAAGTACTGGGGCAGTTTCACAGAAAAAAAAGTGTGGGTGCCTGTCCCAGTGGTAGTGTCACAGTACTGGCCAATACTGTCACAATAGTACTGTGGGACCATTCAGATGATGTCGCTCCATTGTTAGCAAGCTAAGCAGGCGTTGGCTTGAGGGCCGCCATGACTTCCTCCTCATCGAACTGGTACGTGTCTTTGCAAAACTCGCAGGTCACCTGTACAGTACCCATTCGCGCGTTTACTGGATAGCAAGCATAGATGGTTTCATAGTGGACCACAAGCATAATAATTCCTTACAGGATCATAAGCACTATTTTTTCTTACAGGATAACAAGCATCATACTTCGCTTCATAATCATAAGCACAATGTCTTCTTAAAGGAAGACAAGCACCATATTTCCTTCAGTTTATAAGCACAATGTTGTCTTAACTTGTCTAACAAGCATCCCGCTTGTTTACAAGGGTTTTATGCTCTTGTTTACAAGGGTTCTATGCATAATACTTCCTCTCACGAACACACACATCATGCCTTCGTAAGGATGAGAAGTTTTTCTTACCACATAAGAAGCATAATGGTTTTTCTTAGATGACAAGCATAGATGTTTCCTTAAAGGATGACAAGCATAATGTTTTCTCACAAGATAAGAAGCATCAAGCATTCCTTACAGGATAACAAGCATGCCATTTTCTTACATGATGGGAAGCACCATGTTTTCCGAGCCGGATAACAAGCATTCTGTTTTACAGGACGACAGAAATCAGGTCTTCCTGTCGTCCGAGTCGGAAGCTCCGACTCCTCCCTTTTCCTCCCACCTCCCTTTACCACCTTGTCACCGCATGAAACTAGGCTGGCAACACAAGCCTCAACCTTGCCAGTTGATACAAGCGCAGAACAGGCCATAACACCCACATTTTAAGCCACTTCATGAGGGCCATGAAATTTCTATCCATGCCAGTTCATGAGGGCCATTCCCCTGAAACCAGTTCATGAGGGCCATTCCCATGAACCAACCCTCTCATACCTCACCGGCTCTATCCCCCTTCCCGCCATGTTCATTAACTATTGACTGATCATGCAAGAAGGAGCCAGGACATTTCCCACCTGTAATAGCCAAATGACTGTTAATTGACTGTTGAGTGATCACGCAACATGGGGCCAGGACCTTCCCAACTGTGACAGCCAATTGACATTATTTGACTGTTGCGTGATCACGCAACAAGGGGCCAGAACCTTTCCCACCTGCAACAGCCAATTCCCCTCTACCCCGGTACCCCCTCCCGCATGAGGCGCCACTTCCCAAGACATGAGGCAACGAATTTGCGGAAGCAACTCAGCACCTACCCCAGAAAACAACGACAACAACACGAACATACAAAACATAACTAGAATAAGTCAGTGCCCCGTCTTCTCTCCCCGATGGCCCCCTCTCCCAACTACACACACACACACACACACACACACACACACACACACACACACACACACACACACACACACACCCACACACACACCCACACACACACACACACACACACACACACACACACACACACACACACACGCACGCACGTACGCACGCACGCACGCGCACACACATGCACACGCGCGCGTGCACACACACACACACACACACAGATACACACACACAAACAACACGGCAAAGTCAAGGGAAATAGGCGGGGGGGGGGCAGGTGAAATCCAATCTATGCGACATAACTCGGCCCAAACAAAGTTGTGGAAGAACTGACCTCGATCCTTCCCTCTTTCTCCAGGATATCCCGGACTTCGTCCTGGCCCAGAAGGGCAACGGCCCTCTTCATCCTCTCCTTCAGGCCCTCTGGCTCGCAGGGCCCGTATCTGCCCCAAACCCCCATCCCCACGTATTCGGTTCTCTGCCATCAGTCAATGCAAAGGGCAAAAACTCAAATAAAAAAACAAAAAAAAAGAGAGAAAAGAAAAAGTAAAAGAAAAAGAAAAAGAAAAAGAAAAAGAAAAAGGAAAAGGAAAAAAAAGGGGAAAAAATGAAAAAATATCCAAATCCCCGATGTTTGGATGCTCCACTCCGATGCATCAAAGATGCTTTACTCCGAGGCATTGGCGCTTCACTCCGATACGTTGACTTTGATGCTTCACGCAAATGACACAAAAGAGCTCTCTACGGACAGACATCATCTTCTCCTCCCCTCTAGCTTCTTCCCACTAGTGCCACCATGGCTGGCCCCCCACTACGACCAGCGGGCCCCTCTGCACCACCAGCGGTTCCCCTTGAGTGGCCCCAAACTGAAAGGATTCTTTTTTCTCTTCATCACAAACAGCATGTCCACTCCACGTTGAGGAGGCTCCACCCGCAGTACAAATTCTGGCTTCGTCTGTCAGATATCATTCACATTGGTGAAACAATGGCCAGTCTGTCCAAAACTTGGCAGTACTACTGCCCACTTCTTCTCCGACAGACACTTGCCTCTCTGCACTCTGAAGACGCTAAGCTGACACGCACGCACGCGCGCGCGCGCGCACACACACACACACACACACACGCGCACACGCACACACAGGCACACACATGCACTATATATATATATATATATATCTCTCTCTCTCTCTCTCTCTCTCTCTCTCTCTCTCTCTCTCTCTCCCCCCCCCCCCCCCCCCCCCCCCCACACACACACACACACACACACACACTTCACACACCCTCCCACATTTCAACATGTTTGCACCAAGGAAGGCAGTACAATGAGAGGGCCTGGCGGTACCGGGGCTGAAGAGAGAAGGAGGCCTCAGCCACGCCCAAGCCAGTGAAGAGGCGGCGGGTAATGCCGCTGGCGTCCAGCCCCGAGTGCATCATCTCCGTGATGCTTCCTGCCGCCCCGATGTTCCTCTCCAGCTGCGTAATTGTCTCGTCCGATGCAAACGGCAGCACCTGGCAATACCCTTCTCGATTCAGAGCGATGTGTGTGATGTGTGTATGTGTGTGTGTGTGTGTGTGTGTGTGTGTGTGTGTGTGTGTGTGTGTGTGTGTGTGCGCTTGCGCGCACGCGTGCGTCTGCATGCCAATCCGCATGCCTGCACGCACGAAACCCTGCGTGTCGGCGCTTTCGATTCACAGTAGAGGAGAGAGTGGGGGAACTCACGGTCCCCCAGAATTACCTGCAGGAGGTAGCCACCAGCAGCTCGTATACTGGCATCCCGGTTTATGGAGACTCCGAGGGCCAACGCGGAATTGACTTGTTCACTGTCGGCCAAGTACTTAGCCAGATCCTCCGCCACCTCCCCACTCGTTATCTCCACCATCCCTGCTCCCCCCCCCCATCCCCTTGCATGAGCCTTCACACCTGGCAGGCAATGTCGGCAGCTGCGTATGGTCACATTCACCGCCAACTAAGCAAGCCCTCCGGCCTTACATGTTCGACATACCTGCTGCGCCCATCTCTGTTATGCCTGCATGCCCGGAAACTGTGCTGAGAGAGAGCAGACGAAGGACCCATTGATACTACAGCCTGCTCCACCCCCCTTTGCACATGCATGGTTGCATCTCACACACACACACACACACACACACACACACACACACACACACACACACACACACGCACACACACACACGCACACGCGCACCCGCACAAACGCACGCACACACACACACACACACACACACACACACACACACACACACAGAAGAGGCACACGCGAGAGCGCGCGCACATCACAAATAAGCTGGAGTAGGGATCGGCATTCGCAGAGATGGAGGGGACGGAGAGGAGGAGGCAAGTGGGGACTGATGGAGAGACGGTATGGGGGGCACGCACCAGTGTAAGGTCGCTCAGCCAAAGGATGACTCCTGACCACTGCCAGTACACCTGCCCCGCCCACTCCCCGCCCTGCTTATCCTCCCCTTCCAGACTTGAAGGGCCCCGTGTGCGCACACACACAGACACATACACACAGGCGGACATTAGCACAAGCGTATGTGCACACATGCATGCACGTACGTACAGACACACATACTTGCACACGTATGCTCCCTCCTCATGCACTCACTCGCGCGCGCGCGCGCGCACACACACACACACACACACACACACACTCACACACACACACACACACACACACACACACACACACACACACACACACACCAGGACAGAGAGAGGGGGGCCCGAAAAGTTGTAGAGCATGTTGAGGGCACACCTCTGCCGACCGCCGCCCCGACATTGAGCTTCCCGTCGGGGCGCAGAGGCGGGTCCGCATTGGGGTTTCCGACCTTGCCCTTCACCAGCCCGCTTGCGTCCGCGATGGTCTGGATGCCCTTCAAGATCCCGGATCCCTGAAAGCTCACCTGCACACTTCCCCCACCTCCCCTCTCACTCCATCCCCCCCCCGCACATCTTCACTCCATCCCTTTCCCGCACATCTTCACTCCATCCCCTCCTGCACATCTTCACTCCATCCCCCTCCCGCCCATCTTCAGTCCAGCATCCCAGCCATCTGCGTGAGTGCGTGTGGAGACGGACAGACCAAGAAAACAATGGTCGCCTTTGCCCTGTTGTGCAATGGAATGCCCTCACCAACATCAGAGCTCCCTACTATGCCCCGGGACCCACCCCCCCCCCCCACACACACACACACAGACACAGACACACCCGCGCGCCGTCTCGCGCGCGCGCGCGCGCGCGCACACACACACACACACACACGCACACGCACACGCGCGCCCACACACACACACACACACACACACACACACACACACACACACACACACACACACACACACACGAGAGGTCACGCACATGCACACAGGAAATCCACGCGCCTGCCTGGAACAAGGTTTGTAAAGCAGCCTGGAACAATCATCTAAAACCACGCCCCCCCCCCCCCCCCCGGCCCTCCCCGGGAACAAGGAGAAGCAGGAAGCCAGGGAGGGAGAACGAGGGGCCAGACCTGGGTGGCCTCTCCTTCAGCCTTGAAGCAGGCCATGAGCAGGGTCCCCAGGAGGGCTCGTCCAAGCGCGGCACTGGCCGTGGGAGCCGTGCGGTGCCGTGTGCATGCCTGCCCCACCCCTCCCTCACTTCATGGCACTATTTTGGTTGAGGGAGGGAGGGATGGAGGGAGGGAGGGAGAGGCCCCACTTCATTGCATGACTTTGGTTGAGGGAGGGAGGGAGGGAGCGGGGAGGGAGGGGAATTTTTCCCACTGGAACCCTGAAATGCCTGTGGAGCATTGATGACAAGTTGAGGACCCCAGAGGTCCTCATCTTCAGTCCGAGTTCCTCACCTTCAGTCCAAATGACGGGCTTTGATGGCTATGATGCCTATGTTTAATGAAGGTTGACGACTCCAGGGAACCTCACCTTCAGTCTGAATGACGGCTTTGATGGCTATGATGCCTACATTTGATGCAAAATGTTTGACCTCACCTTCCCATGACGTCAGTCTTTGTCAGACATAGCCATCATGGAGCCATCAAGGCCATCATTCCGACCAACCCAGGAATGCAATCTGTCAACATGTAGCGGAAGAGAGGTCCACAACCTTGGAAATCGAAGGCAACAAAGGCGAGACATACATCTTGTCGTATAGCAGAAGCACGATCTTCTGATATAATAAAGAGATTATTGAAGCCTATGCAATCTAAGAACTTATTGGCTATTTAATAACAAAGAGTCTGGCCCAACTGAAAAGAGGAAACAACCCTACTTCCCTTCAGGTCAGCAAGGTAGTGTTGGCCAAGGTTCCAAGGCCCCGAGGTCCCACGGCACCAAGTATACAAGGTCCCGAGTCATCAAGGTCCCCAGGTCTCAAGAGTCCCAACGTCCCGAAGTTGCACTGTGCTCTGCCCCTCACAGATCGCCCCCACCCCTCACCCCAGGCCCACACTTGCAACCTGCCTTCCTCCAACATGGCATTCCTTCCAAAACCCTTCCCACCCATCCCCAACTCCCTTTCCATGTCCCAACCCCTCTCTCTTCATTAGACTGTCCTCTCCTGCCCCCTCCCTCAGAATTTACTGAATTGAAAAGAAAGTTTACACTTTCTTTTTAACCCCTGCCATCCTCTCATCCGCTCCCTCTCCATCCTCCCTCAACAGTCACTTCATCTTCCAAAGCCTCGTCTCCGTCCCCTCCACCGCCTCCTTCCTGGAGACAGCCTCTTTCTGTTCCCAAACCGCCTGCTCTCATCCCTCGCCTCGCTGGGGCGATGGGGTTGGTGGGGAGAGGAGTGGGGTGGGGAGAGATGGGGCGATGGGGTTGGTGGGGAGAGGAGTGGGTGGGGAGAGAAGAATCTGGAGTATACAATATAACCCCCGTACGTGTCATAATAGTACACGTGAAACAAATTTTCGAAGTTGGAAACCCACCTCTTGAACCAGATTATTGCCTGTGACCACCAACAGGCTGACCTCGCCATTGTCTGACATCCTGCAAACCCACATCCCACAGGCACTTGACTGGACTGCGTAACCTTCCAACAACCCCTGACACTCTGAAGCCGTCGCTCGCTTCAGTGATTGAGTCTGCACATCAATCTGAATCTGTCCCCCCCCCCCTCTCTTCCTCTTCCATGTTGGAGCCGGCACGCACAGTGGGAACAAAACCCCCCCTTCCCTCCTTTCCAGATACTTTGCCAAATGCGGCAAGCCGGGGTTGAGAGCAGAGGGGGAGAGAGGGGAGGGCAGAATCCCCCCCAAGGGGGGGGCGGGGATGCAAGGAGGGAGTGGGGCGGGGCCTCTTTATTTGAAGTTCTCACTTTCCCACAACGCAACCACCTTTGGGTAGATGGCCCCTGCCCAGTCCATTGCCACTGAGGCTGGGATACCTGATGGTCTCACCATGATAACATGTGAGCTGAACAGGTAGACTAGGAACAAAAGATGCTTTATCCCCAGGTTGTACGCCACCTGGCGTAGGCCGCGGAGCGTGCTGCTAAAAGTATCCAAACCAGTTGCCTCTTATGTTCTTTCTTGATGCCATAGTGGCAGGCGTGTGGCAGGAGAGGCACGCAAGTCCGCTGAGGCAGCGTTTGCACCAAGTTGTAGTGTTGTAATAGACCTAGGGGTTGAATGTACACAAAGCATTATTTAAATACCAAGCCTGAAGTGAAGGGAGTATGAAAAGTGAAAGCGACAGTGGAAGTGAAGTTGAGTGAGTGTTGAACAGTGAAGCGTAATGAAAAAATTGAAGCGAGTTCTTGTTCGCTATAAAGGATGGAGTTGCACCATAACTTGTGTGATTTGCACAGAAGTATCTTTACTACTTTTCTGAGATGGGAGCTCCCCTAACAATACCAGTATACTGTGTAATTTGAGCTTCGCCAAGTATACGTCAACCCAAAGGGGGGTGGGAAGAGATCATATCGTGGCGACACGAGATTGAGAATAGCGGGTTACAAGACGAGATAGTATGTATGATCGAAGACACGCAAGTGTAGGGAAATGTCCATATGTGACTCAGCCCTGGTGGACCCAAATACAGGGAAAGTGGACGGGTCCTGCCGCTTGCAGGTTGCGATAAATTTCCTTACGTTCGCAATACTTCGTCGGCCATCGCATGCACTGCTAAGTAGTTCCGCCTGAACGGTCGGACTTGTCGACGCCATTGAATGTGGAGCCCACATACGAGCCCGCGCGCACCCAACCGCCTCTCCCGTGCATATATATCGGTAGGTGCATCTCGATGAACTGCAGAGATAGAACCTGAAGAAACCATTATGGGATGCGACAGCAAGCAATGGCAAGTAATGTCAACTTGCCCCAGGGTAAGCGCCGCAAGGCCCTTATCTAGCAATCAAGCAGCTATTCTCGTCCGGATTGTAGAGCCGATGTTTACTATTGTATCGAAGAGTCTTAAAGATTGGAAGATTAACAAGTTGTGGTGTCCTCCGCTTTGGAAAATTAGCCACGCTTCAACTGGCCGTCTGTCGATCGCCGTTTGGGTTGGCGTGGCAGGTGTACGGAGGGCACCTCGCCGATAACGTTTCAACAACCCTAACCGAACAGCCCTCGACGAAACCTGTCGCCGCGGCTGTTTCTCACATGCATATGATATTACATCGCGAATGTACATAGTCTATAATATGTATAACGATTAAGGATGAATGGGGAAGAGAGCCCCATTGTTTGCGAGTTATAACGGAGGAACAGGCCGAACCCCAGAGCCTCTTGTAGTTTGCGCTGGAGGTGCTTCCGGAGCCTGTGCTCGGTTTCCCGGGCAATGCTCCAGCATCAAAAGCTATGTTGCATATTGAAGCGTCCACTCTTGCACTCATGGAGAGCAGCTCTGGCCCCGCTGTCGTTGACGGAACCACGTGTTAACCACGTGAACCGTTTGTGTCGCTCGCCCTCCATGTTAATCACTCGGTGCACTTACCATCCCACTCACCAGGTAACACCCAGATCAAGTCATGTAAGACTTTTCGGTATCTTTGCTTGAGCCATTGGGGTCGATTTGCCCTCTGACCCTCTGTGGTGGCCATGGCGTGTTCAGACTTCAGAGCACATAGACACGCCAGACATGCTGGAGCAAAGCATGTATGAAGATGAACCTGTTGTTCAACCTCCATTACGAGTGCTTTTGACCAATGATGATGGTGGAGATTCCCCGTTCTTCGTACCTTGGGCTGCATATGTCCAAGAGAAGCTTGGGTAGGCATCCCATTGCAAGCACATTTTGGAACCTGAAATAGAATGAGGATAAGCCCAGCAGGTCTGGCGTTTCGTTTCAAAATTTGGAAGTTATGTTGCGCAGGTGGAAGTGCATGGTTTGCCCCCCCGCACAGGGGCAGAGTTTTGTCTCCAAATCAATCTCCATGAGATCAGTCCGGGTGAGCTCATCCTGGCCTTCGATTGCCCCTTATGGGTGGTGTATTACCATGTACAAAAGGAAAGGGGAGAATACATGCATACAAGGGGTCATGCGTGTTGGCCGACGCATGCACATGCGCCACGCTCTCTCTCGCTCCCCCACCCCCCTCTCTCTCTCTCTCTCTCTCTCTCTCTCTCTCTCTCTCTCTCTCTCTCTCTCTCTCTCTCTCTCTCTCTCTCTCTCCCCCTCTCTCCCCCTCCCCCCCTCTCTTCTGCTCTGTCCCCCCCTCTCTCTCTTGCTCGCTCGCCCGCGCTCTCGCTCTCCCTCCCTCCCTCCCTCTCTCTTTCTCTCTCTCCCTCCCCTCCCTCCCTCCCTTTCTCCCCCCCCCCCTCTTTCTCTCTCGTTCACCACCCCCCCTCTCGCTCAGGCAGGGATGGGAGGCAAACTCAATAATGTGAGGCAGCAGATAGGGGAGGAGGAAGGAAGGCGCTTGGGCTTTGAAATTTATTCAAAACCCCATCCTGAGATGGGGTGCACGCTCATCATGCGCGCAGTCCTGTTCCAGCACCACCTCCTCCAGCCCGCAACTGTCCTCGGGGCAGTGCCTTACTAGTACCAGATCAGCCTCCTCCCACCCATCTGGGGATGAGCAACAAGGGTAGCCCATCTGGGGATTAGTAACGAGGAAAGCCCATCTGGAGATTAGTAACAGGGAAATCCCACTTGGGGATTAGGAACATGAAAAGCCCATGTGGGGATTAGTAATAAGGAGAAGCCCGTTCCAAGGCAGGTGCATCCATCCCAAGCTTCCCTCCCATGAAACATCCCTCAGGAGCCCTTGGAGGGGCACGTCCACGGTTTCGAGGCTGCAACAAGCAACGACGAAGTCTGTGGGATGGCAGGTGGACAAGCTGGGGACAATCTTTACCATATTGAGGGCTCCCCTGCAACCTGCGTGAACATTGGCTTGTACCAGCTGGCTCCCGACTGCGACTTTGTCATTTCTGGGCCAACGTCGGACACAACGTTGGCAGGTGGGGTACCCCGGAGGGACTGGCCATTCAATCCGGCCTCCCTGCGGGCTACGGGCCTGCCTTTCCCCCTCCCACACCCCGGACGCTCCCCCTTGTCTTCACCCATGCATTGAGGCAATACTGTGCATCCAAAAGAGATCGAAAATGTTTTCTTCGTTGTCACTGGTCGATTGACAGCCCTCACAAAGAGCATTGCGGTGTTTGGTGCCGGTTGTAAAGTATCTGAAGGCATGGAAGCACCTGTTATTATCCTAGGTTATGCTGTTGTTACCCGTATGCGGACCTGTGCGCTGTTTAGGTCTCCAGCCAGTTTACTGTTTGGGTTTCTCGATAAAAATGTTTTGTTAACACTCGGTTAAAAGCTTCGTTGATACTGGGCCTGGACCTGCCCTGGATTCGGGAATTGCGGGGCCTTTCCCTGAAGCAAATTGGCTGAGAGGTAAATTGGTAAATTGGGCTGCGAGGTAAATTGGTAAATTGGGCTGAGAGGTTGAGGGGCGGGCACAGAGGCTCTGTGCTGTCGTCTGGCACGGTTGGGGCTGCCTTGGAAGGTTGCATATCAGGGCGGAGAGCCGTGGCCATCTCCTTCCCCTTCTTTGGGGGCTGGAACAACTGGACCGATGAGGATCTGGCCCGGGCACTGCAAGTATGCTTGGGCCACGACACCCCCCCCCCCCCCCGGGGATGATGTTTTCAAAGTGAATGCTGAAAGCTCTTGGAACACTCTCTCTCTCTCTCTCTCTCTCTCTCTGTCTCTCTCTCTCTCTCTCTCTCTCTCTCTCTCTCTCTCTCTCTCTCTCTCTCTCTCTCTCTCTCTCTCTCTCTCTCTCTCTCTCTCGCTCTCTTTTTGCTCTCGCTCTCTCGCTCCCCCTCCTCCCTCCCCCCCCTTCTCTCTCTCTCTCTCTCTCTCTCTCTCTCTCTCTCTCTCTCTCTCTCTCTCTCTCTCTCTCTCTCTCTCTCTCTCTCTCTCTCTCTCTCTCTCTCTCTCTCCGCGCGCGCGCCGGACACACCCCTACAAGCGCGCGCCCGCACGCGCGCGCGCACACACACACACACACACACACACACACACACACACACACACACACACACACACACACACACACAGACTCACACACACACACACACACAAGCACACATTCATTCCGAAAGGAGCAGCATTATTGGCTGAAGTTGCCATACATCTGAAGTGCGTCCTGCTTGCAAATGTTCTAAAGCACTGCTTCCGAAAAAAATTTGATTGGTCGTCCCCTCAAAGAGTGTTGGCACTGCCCCTAGTGGGTAGGAAGGCAAAAGTGTGGCAATCGCCTGCTGAGGAAGTGCCCGTGTTTTTGAGCCAGGTGACTGATTGTGAGGAGTTTTCTGGGGTCAGGCGGCTGGGAACGTGGTTAAGGAGTTGTGGGAATCGTGGCCAGCCTATGATGACGTGTTGTACAACATCAATGTTCCCCTGGATTTCCGAGATGTTAACGGCAACCCCAAGCAGGCCGCAAAGGTCGTCTATACCAGAGTGGACACCAATTCGCAGTACACGTCATTGTACCGTACGTCGCTACCAGTCCATCCTCATACCATAGCTGTGGGGCTGATGCTACCAGTCCATCCTCATACCATAGCTGTGGGGCTGATGCCCAGTGATTTCCCATGCATCTTCAGCCTTGGGTATATCAAGCACTCCATTACATCTCGTCGCGAGAGGGTAGCTAATGTTTAATGCTGCTGCCCATTTGCAGCCTTGGAAGGAGGAATTGTCCTACTGAAAGAGGTTTGTCTGTACGGGTCGAAATCTTTGTTGAAGGGAAGGAAGGAATATTACATTCAGGAGCAGCCACTAGGGCTGATGAGGACGGAAGGTGACATTCGCTGGTTTCATCGGTTGGTTTGCAATGATTTAAGTATTGGACAAGAGGATTTGCTGCATCTGAGGAAGGTTACAAGGGCAACTTTGCAATCCAGAATACGAGCACTAGTCGTGCACAGCAACGGTTGCCTGAAACAACAGAGGGCCAAGCGCAAGATTGGGTTGTGCTCTTAAGGTGCTTTTGAGCAGGTTAGTGTTAGTCTGTCTCAGTGCTATGTTGTGACAGGGGCTTCACATCTGGAGTTTTTTTGACAGAGGTTTTTGTCTGTCTGTCAGTTGAAATTAGTCATCCCCTGCTCCTCCCGCTTCTCCTTCCTCTACCTCCTGCTCCCAACATCCTTCTCGCAAACTCGCCTTTTGTGCCCTTTGAGGAGGCACGAAGCACAGCTAGAAGTCAATGAAAGCCCTTCTGAAATCTGTATAGATGTCTGTTGTCGCATGACTAGTGATATCTTACATTATGACGCTGTGGACTATTTTGAATGAATGCGTGGTTTTCGGAATGTGCTGCAGGCCTGCGAGATGGCGAGTCAGGGTTGTACGACTGGGGACCTGTTGGTTTGCGCGTCTTTCAAGCTCCCAACAATGATCCTGAAGGAGATGTTGCAGCTATCAAGCAAGGCAACATCAGTGTAACTGCGCTCCGAGCGGGGTTTTTGCCCCACACATGAAACTGCGGATATTGCTATTGTCCTTCAGCCACAATCAAGATAGCTGACAACAGCATGTGGTTCAGCACATATCTGCACTGCATTGTGTCTGGTCAGCACATCTCTTGCAAATATTTGGCCCTGCAGGAGCTGGGCTGTCAATGAATGTCATTTTCAATTATTGTCATTTTTTAAGGCTTTATAAGTTGAACTCGTGTCATTTTTACATTTAAACAAAAATTGCAAGGTTACTGTTGTTAAGGCTTGTATAACATCAATTTTCTTGACAAAAATACTAGATTTGATTGTGTTTGCTTGCTGTCTTTCTACAACTTTCATAGACTTCAAGGATTTCACCTTCAAGCTGACTTATCAGCGTGCCCAATATGGCAGTATACAAGCATGCCATGTCCTGCTAACCAAAGGATAGCCACAATGAAGTCCCAGGGACTTGAGAGTAGTTTAGACCTTAATGTGGCACTGTCAGTAGCGCCTGAAGTATGAGACAGTGTGGCAGTAATGTTGACCACATGCTCGTGGATTTGCCAAGCGCAAGGTTCCCCTTCAGACTTGGAACAGCCGTTGCTGGCAATTTCGAGATTGGATGGTTGTGGAGTGCAAGTGATCTGCTCAGAGCCGTTTAATGGTATTTCTGCACATCTGATGTAAATCTCTCTCTCTTCAGCGTCCCATAAGCTTGCATTGAGAATGTTACTCTCGTGAACGAGGAGGTTTTGCCAAGAGTTGTTGTGTGGATATGCACCTGTAGCACACGAAACTTGAGCGGATCTGACGCTGAGCAAGTGGATTATAGGTTGGAGCAGAGCGGTACTCACCATCCTTGAGCGTGGAGAAGAAACATTTCCCTTCACACTGTTCGGGCAGTCGCGTTGTAATTATGTGAATCAAACCTGGCCCAAACGCAGCTAGCCGTTTACCAACGGCAGTCGTGACTCAACTGGTGTTTCTGATTGAGGCTCTGATGGGGCAACACACCTTGATTATGGTAAAAAACTGGTGCGATTTCCGCGTGAGTGTGTGTTAACTCTGTGGCCATCGTTCGCGGGAGGCCGAACGAAGCAAGTCCTGCTAGTAAGATCGTGCTCTTACGCATGCATCGCAACGAACGTAGAGCCATATTTATGCCTTACGATCAATGAATCAATATAAGCTTTTTATATTCCAATGCCAATCTGTTGATTAGCAGCTTTCACGACAATCTCTGACAGAGGCTTGGCGCCCCCCCCCCGGGGGGGGGTACGGCAAATTCAAACTTTTACTAGCTTCGAAGAGAAGGCCGTCTACTTCCCGGGTCAGCTAGTGTCACTGCCCTCTGCTCCTGCTACATTCATCACATCACAAAACAAGTTGCCATAGAATGCAACAGTACTGAATCACGCTGCGGATACCTGCTCAATATGTTAGCATGGATGGGAGGGACACGCACACGAATAAAACTAAAACGGAAGAGACCTTTACAACGAAAACACCAGCCAACGGATCTGCTAGCACTTGGATCCATGTCGCGATTTATTTCCAAAACTTCTCGCATGTCAGGTACGGCAAATTCCCTACCCGATAACGACGCCGGTCAAGCTGCAGAGTGTGTGTTCGCGTAGCGGGACATGTCATGGTTTCAGCACAATATTCTCAACGCAATATATTTCAAAAATTGGATTGATCGATCTAAAAGCTTTGCTCATAGGTCAGGGCGAAGAACACACGCCGGTTGGCGGAGAGCGGGAGGGGGCGGTGTCTTATTCCAAGCCTGCTTGTAGCCTGGCTTCAAACAACGGTCAGAATCAAAGTCAATCCAATCTAAGCAAAGCGCAAAACCCTTGCATAGCTCCAGAACAACAAGACAACTGGGCCGAAGATGGCACTTTAAGTCAGGCGAATGTCTCAGACGGTGAAGAAGGCAAGGACCATGAGATGCACAAGGTGTGGAAGCCTTTCAAAGCTTCCCATGTGACAAGATCGCTTGATCTAGAGTCGATGTGCATTCCAGGCCCAAAAGCAAATTCTAACCAGAATGTGGACTGATGTTGTTCCTGACTTACAAGCGCACGTGGATTGTCGGGTTTCTGAGTAACAAGCACTGCAAGGACAGCATGTCATATTCGGAGGCTCAGGCGCTTCTAAAGTCTTCTGGAGTGTGTGGTCCCGTCCAAAGTCAGCAAGACCTCGTATAAGTCAGGTCGGCGATCTCTGAAGATTCCCCAACTGCACAACAGCAAACCCCTGTAAGTGAAAAGCGAAGCATATCCCAATCACACAGCACAGCAGGCCCCTTATCCCTGTCAGCCGGGGACAAGTTTGTGCCTCCGTGCAAACATCCTGGAATATATTATCTGGTAAAATTATATTATACAAGGGAATTTAAGAAGTATTCTCCCAAGATAGTGAATCCTAGTAGGCCATTCAATTAAACAAGATCCCGACTTGCTGCTGTAGATCAATGTAGTGGTCCTCATTGAGGACTCCCCAACATCGATTTTGTGTTTTGCGCTGGCATCATGAATTTGTGCTGGCATCATGGAAACCGGCATACCTGGCGCGAACAAATCCAATCTCGTCTAGATCCACAGTCGCTAGAGCCACACCTTCCGTTGCCTCCGGATTGAGATCTATAAGCTCTCCCTCAAACTTTTTCCCAATCTGCAATATGACCCCCACCAAGACATTAATTCAAACCACAATAAAACCACTGCATTTCCTCATAACAAATGTGGCAAGCGCTTCCTTGTTTCTCTGCCTTGTAAGAAACCCACGGAGACACTACTTGAATCCACCTGGATTTCCACACGACAAACGATTTTGGCGAATTCTCCCTTGGGTCCTCCCTCTCGCAATCTAAGCCAGAGTCCACCAGACTTGGAGTCGAAGTCGACCCCAAATGTGTTAAAAGCCACAACTAAGCTCCTGGAGCACATCAACAGTTCCAAGCCAAACACTATAGAGCTCACTCTCCTGTGGCCTCTTCCTTACAAGAAAAAGGGCACCATCACAGATACATGGGACATCTCAGCTGTGGGAAGGGATGTCATGGACAACCGGGGATGGGATTGGATGTCATGTACAACCTGGGATGTGTTGGCATGTCATGTACAGCCTGGGATGTGTTGGCATGTCATGTACAGCCTGGGATATGTTGGCATGTCATGTACAGCCTGGGATGGGAAGGCATGTCACGTACAACCTGGGATGT
The DNA here is from genome assembly GCA_002005505.1 of Botryococcus braunii. NCBI lineage: Eukaryota > Viridiplantae > Chlorophyta > Trebouxiophyceae > Botryococcus > Botryococcus braunii. The sequence continues at coordinate 234,154 of KV908552.1, forward strand.
GTTGGCATGTCACGTACAACCTGGGATGTGTTGGCATGTCACGTACAACCTGGGATGTGTTGGCATGTCACGTACAACCTGGGATGTGTTGGCATGTCACGTACAACCTGGGATGTGTTGGCATGTCATGTACGGGATGTCATCGCTGCAGAAATGGAAGTGCAATCTGCCACCGTAGAGCAGGAAAAGAACATGTGCAAGGGCGAGCAATCAGGTGGGCATATGTCGGCACACAGGAGGCACCATTTGGCCCATCTGGGCGATGTACCCCTCACGCAACAACTCAGCACATCATATCCTTCCCGGACAAAGCCAATAATTCTAAAGAACTTTCAATGGGCACTCCAAGAATGGAAATCTTACCGTTCCCAGCAGCTGCTTGCTGCTGTCAATGGCATTCTGCCTACTTACTCTCACACTATGGCTCACCAACGAACTAACGAGTCTACGAATAAGAGTACAGCAGTTTGCCCAAAGCCAGCCCTACAGGGCACCTGCACAAGTGAGTGAAACGGATAGCTGCTACCAGATATGGAATATTGCTGGCGCGTATTTCACTATTGGCGGGTTCGCACGCCCTTTCCCTTCCCAGTAGGTGCCCTGGAGGAACACTATGTGCCTGATGCATGCTGGCTGAGCAAAACCCAAGCCCTGTTTATTTCTTGCGTCACCAAAAAAGCCAATGTATCCGCGGCAGGAATGGACCACATCACAGAACTGTGGGCTGAAACCCAATCACAGTGTAGCCAGGTGACAGCCTGCACTGCTGAACGGACGAAGATGGCAAACAACAGAAGGGCCAATCACGTCTTCCTGTGCACTGACGCGCGTTACATATATATATAACGCAGTGTGTGTGTGTGTGTGTGTGTGTGTGTGTGTGTGTGTGTGTGTGTGTGTGTGTTGTCTGTGTGTGTGTGTGTGTGTGTGTGTGTGTGTGTGTGTGTGTGTGTGTGTGTGTGTGTGTGTGTGTGTGTGTGTGTGTGTGTGTGTGCTTTTTTGCTGTATGCATGTATACATTGGGCACAAAAGAAAAGGCGGAATTTGCTGAGATGATCAGCCCGAGGCACTACCCGCACCTGTTCCAGGATGGCACCCTTGTGGTCGCAGATGAAGGAGCCCCCATAGAAAGTGATCTCATCTTCTGTGCCGATGCGGTTAGAGGCCACAACAGGAACCTGCACAGCATCACGCCACAGCTCAACCTGTTGTCAGTTCTCCTGTAAACAGGTATGTGCCATCACGGGCAACCACACCGCGAGCATATACATAGATGTGGCCCAGGACTGCTTATGCACATGCGCATGCGCTTGCACGAATCCACACACATAACATAGAGCACAGCACACAGGAACATGCACCTGTCCAAACAGACGTCCTCCCACCCCACACAATCCCCCCCCCCCCCTTCAAACACTCCCCACCCCCGCCCCACGCCCACACGCACGCACACGCATCAAGCAATGGCACTCAGAAGCACAGAGGGATCCAGAAACCAAGTGTGTGGAGCTGCGTGATCCTTGCATTTGTCCATTTGTCCAGCACACGTAAAAGCACTTTCAAAAGCCACCACGCCTACGGGGAACAACATAGTATAAAAGTTTAAAAATTCATCTGCCAGTGAATGTGCCCCGCCATGAGAACACCATCACGCAAATTAAGGGCTACCTTTTCAGAGCCGGAAACTGATGTCAAGGCCGCCTCACACACTGAGATTGTTGACTGTTATTGTCAAAGGCGCAAACCCCTTGACCGACAGATTCTTGATCACCCCTTTTCCCTGGTATGGGGAGTTTTCTTCCCTCTTTTCAAGAGTTTTTTCACCCAGTCAGACCAGGAACAATACTCTGGCTAGCTGAGATGTGGAGTCGCAGATGTCAGGTTTTCCAAATCACAGGCCAAGATGGAGGAAGGAGACGCACCAGGTTGGCTCCCGCATGACCCGTCATCACACGAGCCCAGTGCGGGTACGAATTTAAAGTGGGATCCTGCGGTTCGCTTCCAATCGCCGTTGGATAGAAGAGCACCTGCACATCCCGCGCCCTCTCCCCACCCTCACGGCTCGCCCGTGTACACCCCGCAACTACCTGGTGTGTTCATCCGCCCGCACACACGCGCGCGCACACACACACACACACACACACACACACACACACACACACACACACACACACACACACGCGCGCGCGCGCACACACACCCACACACACACACACACCCACACA
>KV908552.1:238878-274232 GCA_002005505.1 Botryococcus braunii
AGGGGGTTTCAAACAGCTCCTGCGTATCCCGAATAGATACATACGGAAGGCTCAGACATGCAGTGCTTGCGCTGCTTAAATGAAAGTCACGATGAGGCATCGACAGCCTCGATTGCCGTCTGCAGGAGAGTGTTCGGGGTGAGCCAAGTGTGTAGTCCTTACATGCCTCTCTCTACACCTCAAACACATGAGGCCTCCTGATGTTCACCACACAGGTTGCCTCGTGGTGCTACACTGAATTCAAGCTTCGTACATAAGAGAGACAGAGAGGCAGACAATCCATCCCATCGAAGCCTGGGGCGCCTTGAAAACGAAATTGGCACCAAATCCATAAGGAAACATTGTTGTCTGCTTTCCAAGGATGCACAGGCTCAACAGGTTTCCGCCCAGGGTTCCACAGATGAAAACTAGCGGGCGGGCTAGTCGCGAGAAACGATGCCGAAAGCATTTTGAAATGAATGGGACCCTTGTAGGGCGGTCGGGAAGGATCGACATTCTCTGGAGGCACTATTTAGGCGGTTCGACAGTTAAACCTAGTTTGGCGAACCTGTAATAATATGATGTTGGCCCCTTTCTCTGCAGCTTCCCGCACTAATATTTCTGCCTTTATCTGTCGGGAAGTCACGGCCAATAATTAGAGACTGTCTTTTGATTGTCGACACGGATGCGACCTAGAAGCGTGGTCCCAACATTCCGACACTTGTCAACGGACTCCACTGCCATACGAATCATTCATAATGCCATGGCGTACCAGGTTGTCCTCCGTTTCCCAGCTGCAAGACATCTGGGTGCACGCCAACGTAACTGACCTCCCCATGATCTCGACGACGCACGGGCTAGATGCCCTTGTATCAAGTTCGCATGCTATACCCGGAATCCTTGGATTTACACAATAATTCCCTGTGCTTACAACTTACTCTCTCAAATAGAACGCTACCATTACAACAGAAATGTGTGTCAGCTTCGGCTCAGAGTTCCGTGGGACTCGGCAGGTGGGGGCTTGGGTCCCAGGTGGGGGAGGTCCTCAGGGACCGGGTATCACGACCGCCCTCACTGCACAGGATTGTGCCACGTCTCCTTCTTGTGCGGACCCCCGTGGTGACCTCTCTGTTGGCGAGCGCTTTGCCGTCGGTGCAAGGCCACACAACTGTGCTTCGTCCATATTCCTCTCTTTCACTAAGGTTGGGTTCACACAGTTCATCTCTCGCATTTCTGTCTGACAAGGCCCGACGTCACATACAACGTCGTTCAATACGCAATACGTGCGAAGCACCTCTGTTGGTCTCGTACTAGTATTACGCAAAAGATTGTTTTTCAATTCTCACATATTTTCGAATTTTCTTAGCAAATTTACGTGTCTTGTTGGTGTTCGCTGTGGCTTTCGCTTGAGAAAGGGTTGACGCCGAGGATCGGGCAACGTTTGAAGTAAAGACGTCGAGCGGCCTTACTCTTAGTTGGTTTGCAATGGCCGTAACAGCCGATCAAATTACTTCTGAGGAGCCTTCATTGGGCATCAAACAATTAACCTATGCGTACCCCGGACACTATCCAATATTGAAGGATTTATCTTTCAACCTCCCCCGAGGAAGCCGGTGTTTGTTGATTGGCGGAAATGGAGCCGGTGGGACACCCATTCTTATCCTGCTCGCTAGTCTGGTACACATATGGTTGCTTCTAGGTCCTGGTACACATTCACAGTATTGCCTTCTTCCGTGGCAAAGGGGAGTTTTGATTTGGCTTGGTGACTTCTTCACTTAAGACACCTAATACTAGCCTTTTTGATCACCTAATACTAGCCTTTTTGATCAGGACTTGCATGCATGCATGTTTGGTCCATCCTTCACACTTTCACATGCGTCTGCGGGGTCAACCTCCCATGTGTACCTGAGAACTTTGACTATTAAATTCCAAAACAGATCCTTCTTCAAGGGCAACTGGGCATATCCGTAAAAGCCTTCACCAAACGGTGTTGGCAGTGTCTGAGGCTGAGTCACCTGTCTTCTTTGAGTGAGCGCTTCACAGATAATGCTTCAGGGGCAAGCATTGCTTGCTGAGCAAGAGCCCTCCTCCTTTTGATTCCCCTCAAGGGCCACTGCTGCTTGAGAGGGGGCGATTAATTCATTCTATGCTAGATGCCCTCCTAGCCCTCCCACGTCCTTCTTCCCATGGTTATGCAACTTGCTCTTTTTGTCAGCCACAAGGCATCCTACTCATCGGTCCATGCCCCCCATCTCCTGTGTCTCTCCACCTGTCTTTTCAATTATCAGTAACAATGATTGATCCAAACATCAGTAATATTGAATGATTCAATAAGTTGCAAAGAGCAGCAATGCTCCACCTCCAGCAGCTCTCCACGAGGAAGTGAAGTCAGTGGTTTAGTTTTTTTGTGGGGGTCACAGGCAAAACGACACTGCTGCAAGTCGTGGCGGGGAAATTCATGGTGGACCCCACTTGTGTGCGCATCCTGGGGCGGCCTCCCTTCCACGACCTGGGCCTGACGTCCACAGGGGAGCTGAGCTATCTGGGGCCCCAGTGGAAGCGGGACATCGCCTTTGCAGGCACAGATGTACCGCTACAAGGTGACCTGGGAGCGGGCGAAATGATCTTCAATGTCGTGGGCGTCGACCCCGTTCGCCGCGAGCGCCTGATTCAGCTCCTGGACATTGATCTGGATTGGCGCATGAATCAAGTGTCGGACGGTCAGAGACGCCGTGTGCAAATCTGCATGGGTCTGCTGAAGCCCTACGAGGTGTGCGCTGTACATGAATTTGATTGAAAAAAATGTGGGGGTGTGCGCTTCCCACGTCGCCCGGTAGAACATGCGGGGCTGTTGACATGCATGTTTTCAGGCCTGATTTTGGGAGTCAGGCGCTTCCTTCCCTCCCCTGTCACAAACACATGTGGTTCAGTCTCACACACACACACACACACACACACACACACACACACACACACACACACAGACACACACACTCTCTCTCTCTCTCTCTCTCTCTCTCTCTCTCTCTCTCTCTCTCTCTCTCTCTCTCTCTCTCTCTCTCTCCTCTCTCTCTCTCCCTCCCCCCCCCATCTCTCACACACTCCCTCTCTCTCCCCTTCTCTCTGTCCCCCCCCCCGGCGTGGGGGCCTGCCATTCATGCTAAATGAGAGCCTTTAGGCAAAATGCGGCTTCTATGAGCACTGCTTTGTGACTTCTGGGCTTCTCAGCACATTGTCAGAAACACGTCCAGCCATATAGGCTGCTCCTTGCCCGGGGAAAGGGGACAAGGAGCAGCCTGTCCCCTTTCCCCGGAACAGGGAAAGGGGACAGGCTTTCCCTGTTCCGGGGAAAGCCTGTCGGACATCTGTACTTGTTCGAGGCCCTGCAAGGCCAGATGGTTTAAACAGGATTCTGAAAAAGGGGGCTGGTGAGGGCAGATGCTGCTGCTGGACGAAATCACAGTGGACATGGACGTGGTGGGGCGGCTGGATCTGCTGGACTTCTTCCGGCAGGAGTGCGAGGAACGCGGAGCCACCATCCTTTACGCGACCCACATCTTTGACGGCCTGGAAGCTTGGTTGACCCACATCGCCTACATCGCCGATGGCGGTCTCGTGAAGGGTGTGTGTCTCCGCGCTGTCTCTCTCTCTCTCTCTCTCTCTCTCTCTCTCTCTCTCCTCTCTCTCTCTCTCTCTCTCTTCTCTGTGTGTGTGTGTGTGTGTGTGTGTGTGTGTGTGTCTCTGTGTGTGTGTGGTCCCTCCCTCTCTTTCTCTTGCACACAAACACACACACACAAAAAAAAAAAAAAAAAAAGAGAGAGAGAGAGAGAGAGAGAGAGAGAGAGAGAAGAGAGAGAGAGAGAGAGAGAGAGAGAAGAGAAGAGAGAGAGAGAGAGAGAGAAGAGAGAGAGAGAGAGAGAGAGAGAGAGAGAAAGAGAGGGGGGGGAGAGAGAGAATGGCTCGCCTTGCGTTGGCCTTTTAGTGGCTTTCTCCATAATGTTGTTTTTTCCGGTACCTCTGGGACGGGCACATACACTTTTCTTCCTTTGGTACCCCTGGGACAGGCACCCACACTTTTTCCTTTGGCCCTGTCATTTCAGACACGAGGGGTGACAGAGGGGGGGGGGGGAGAGGTGGAGAACATGAGAGGAGGGGTTGCCCGCGGCGGGGGGGAGAGGGGGGGAGGGGATGGATGGAGTGGAGTGTCACAAGAAGAAGAGGCAGCAGCAGCTGGTTTTGAGGAGAGTCCCTCCGGCCATGTCCCAGGCCATGCTTTGGCTTCCCCTGGGGGAGGGGGAGGGGGGGGACGACTACGCCTTGGGAGACGAGATCAGACACGGATGGGGAGGGAAGTTTAGATTGTGTGTGCTAATTTATGCCCTCTCCTCCTAGTCCATGATGAGACACCCTCTTTTTTGTTTTGGAACGGAAAGGTCTTGTGTGTGTGTGTGTGTGTGTGTGTGTGTGGGGGGGGGGGGGTGTGGGTGGGTGGGTGGGTGGGTGGGTGGGTGTGGGTTTTTTGTTGGGGGGGGGGGGGGTAGATGTGTGTTTGACTGTGTCTATGTGTGTGTGTGTGGTGTTTTTTTTTTGGGGGGGGGGGGGGTGCGCGTGCGCGCGCACATTCTTGTTGTTGTTGCTGCTGCTGCTGTTGTTTTTTTTGTTGTTGCTTTTCTTTTGTTTTGTTGTTTTTTTTTTTTTTTTCTTTTTTTTTTTTTTCATTTTGTTTCTTTGTGTAGGGAGAGTCCATGTATGCTGCTTTGGGGGATTTGCCTTAAGGGCCGCCTTACTGACCGGAGAAGGGATGTGTGTTTTGGCGGCAGGGGGGCCCATGTCAGAGCTGCCGGAACTGCAGGGGGGGAAGCTGCTACACAGGGTGGAGGCCTGGCTGCGGGACGAACGTACCGCCCGCAAGGCAGCAGAGGCAGAGGATCCCAGCGCCCGCTCCCGTCGGCCCGGCCTGCAACGGCCCGCTCCTGAGTTCTCCTCCCGACACATGGCCTTCTTCCGCTGAGGCGGATGGCCAGGGGCAGCGCATGCTATGGGCCCTTTGCAACACCCACGGGGCCTCCTGCGACACTAACGGGCTCCCCAGGACACCAACGGGCCCTTTTTCCGATCCCGTCACATTGTGCTGCCTCGTCTTTTCTGGCCGCAAGCCTGTGAGGGCACCTTTCCAAGGGTTGCATCACTTTTCCTTTAGCGGGACCCCTCCCAACCCATTTTTTTTTCTGTTTTTCCCTTCTTGGGGAAGGGGGGGTGGGGGATAGCATGGGAACTTTGCGGTTGCAAGCTTGGGTCCCGCCTCGCTGAAATTGCGTGCAGTTATGGGCTTTCAAATTGCAGATCGCTCTGAAGAGGGTACGGGGCTGTGATGCCAGGCCAGAAGTTTGAAGGGATAGGTCCCAGGGTCCATTGGTTTTTTTCCCCTTTCTTTTCTGGCAAATTAATGTATTTGAGAGTGAAGGTCTTTACTCTCGACCATCAGACTTCTACCAGATCAGGGTCACGAGCAAGGTGCTGTCAGACCCGGCCTATAACTTCTCGTGTGGGGTTGAGCGCCGGATTGGCTTGGCCCCATTTCGTTTAGAGGGGGTACTGCACATGTGTGGGCATCTTCTTGGGGGGGAGGGTGGGGGATAGGGGCCTTCGCAAAGTCTTAAAAGGCATTATCTGTCGGGTTTGACTGTGAACTTAGCGGAGCTTTGTCTGTCAAAGTGGACGCTGATACTCGACGAGCCTTCCAGCATCCTGATGCTCGAAGCTAGATGTCCTTGAAGTGAACCCCAACTCAAGAAGGGCTTCATGTCGTATGTGAACCTCAACTCAAGCAGGGCTTCATGTCATATGTGAACCTCAACTCAAGCAGGGCTTTGTGTCATATGTTCAGACGAGCCCGGGGTCCACTTCCGCACCAGACTTATCTCTGCTGGTTCTGCATTGACCCGGTGCCGTCGTACACACATCGGGGGGTGCGTACTGCCAAAGGGTGGAAGAGAAATACATGGAAGATGAGCAGAGAACGATTGCATGGAAGAGCAAGAAGAAGACATGACCGCGGAGCACAGTTGCGCGATTTAAGGCGCATCTGTGTCTTGCCCCCGTCAATGTAAGAATGTAGGATGTTGTTGTCCGACTTGTGCTGGAAAAGAAGCATGCTTTGCTTTCTCAGAGGTTGTATCTGTCCACGCCAAAAGGCGCTGAAGGGATGGGCATGCTCCTGCAGCTGCTGACTGCCCAATGCCAGAAATGGCACTCGAAAGTAAGAAAGTCTGTTGCTGCTGACTGCCCATTGCCTAAAATGGCCCTCGGGCTTACGCGTACCAGCATGTAGCGTACGTGGTCGCTTTTGATATATGCTTCCATTTTCATGGAGATAAGAACGCAGGCCGATTGAGGCTCTGTTGCTAGTGGATCGTGCCACTGTCAGGCCTTGGTCCTCGAATGTTGTTGCCGTGAGAGGACGCGTTTGTCAGCTTCTGGGCTTGAACCTGGTTCTGAAGGAATTGGGCATGCCACTGATGTGCCTTTCCTCCAGCACGCTTTGGCTTGTGCCTGAGAGCTAAGTTGGTGGAGGAAAAATAAAGGAAAACTAAACGGTATCTGGCAGGTCAGAGGGAAGGTAGTGATTTTCAATTTAACAATTGTGATCTGGCTTCACGTGCTTCGGGTGGTCTCTCTTGTGATCTGGCTTCATGTGCTTCGGGTGGTCTCTCTTGACTGTTGCCGACACACACACACACACACACACACACACACACACACACACACACACACACACACACACACACACACACACACACACACACACACACACACAACCTCCCACACTCAGACATCACAAAATCTGACACATAACCCACACACACACACACACACGCACTCACACACCCCTACACACACACACACACACACGCACACGCACACGCACACGCACACACATCACCAGACACATAACACACCCACGCAGAGGAGTAGAAGGGGAGGAGGGAACGAGAGAGAGAGAGAGAGAGAGAGAGAGAGAGAGAGAGAGAGAGAGAGAGAGAGAGAGAGAGAGAGAGAGAGAGAGAGAGAGAGAGAGACAGAGAGAGGGGGGGGGAAGGGAGAGGGAGAATGAGAGAGAGGGGGGGGGGAGCCAGCTCTTTCACGTACCAAGAAAAACAACCTCCCAAAACCAGAGCAACGAAGCAGTGTCACCCTATCCAGAGACACATCGTTCATGGCGAACTGAAGAAGCGCAACTTACAAATCACGCCTTGTGACACAGTCATCTCTTAGGCCTCTTGGCACTCTCGGGCAGCAGAAACCGTTCCAAGCCACGGCCCTTGCTAGCCAGCCCAGACTCGGACTTAGCAGCACCTTTATTAGGCCACCCTGAGCCGCTCTTTGCCCTGCTCACAGCAGGCTGGCTGGCCTGCCCCCTGAAGCGGGCCATATAGGCCAGGCGCAGCTCCCGACGTATGCCATCAGGCAAAGCAGCCATCACATCAGGGTCCAAATCCTCTTCAGGCACATCGGGAACCACCAAGGGAGCGTCCAGACCCGCGGGGACCCCAGAGGCCGAGCCGGTCCCCCAGGGTGCTGCCCGCTTCCTCGACCTCGCCTCCTCCGACCCAGCCATGGATCCCGAACTCGATCGTGCCTCCTCACCATCCTTACTATGCAGCTGGGCTACAGCCCCATGATTGCCTCCAGTCCCCCCGCCACGCTGTTGGGCTGGGCGCTTTACCACCCACGTCGTGAGGTTGCCCTGTGCTCTAAGTGGACCTGGTCCCTGTCCCCTATCAGCACTGGCTACCCCACCCGTCCCAGTGCACCCGTGTGAAGGAACAGGGTTGCTAACACTGTTACTAACAGTGTTAGTAACAGAACTGGAGAGCTCACCCCGATCCATAACGCCGTCACCCCCACCGGCACGCTCGTCCCTGCCGGTGTAAGGTACAGCAACGTCCTCACCGCCCAGATCTGTCGCATTTCCACCAACACCACCACCCGCTGCGGCGTGGTGCCTTGTACTGCTGACCACTGTGGTGTGATGCATTGTACCGCCTCCAGGAGCCCCGACTGCCCAGCTCCGATCCAGAACACCATCCACAGCAGCGCTGGCTCCGCCAACCCCATCCCTAACATCACCGCCACCAGCGTGGGCTTCCCCACTTTGTTTCGTACCGCTTTTACCAGAGCTTGCTCCAGCCCGTAACCCCCCGGCAAACGGGGGATGACCTCCGGGGGCCGATGCCTCCTCCATCCAAGGCGCAACGCCCGACACGTGGGGACGCTCGGCGCTCAGCTCTGCAAGCTGTGAAGCGTGGGGCTCCGCACCAAGACTCCCCAAAACGCAGCCACAGGAACCGGCCCCCTGCTTGATGGCCTGATGATGGCTTGAGCTGTGTGTAGCAATGTTACCTTCCAATGGCCCAGCAGCCGGAACTCGCATTGCCGCTGATCCAGCAGGATGTGCTCCCCCCGAGTCGGTCGGAAATGCTCTCACTGAATCAGCAACATGTGCCCTCGCTGAGTCAGCAGAATGCCCCCCCGTTGAGTCAGCAAGATGTACTCCCACTGAGCCACCAAGATTGGCCCCCGCTAAATCAGCAAGATCCGCTCTCGCTGAGTCAGCCAGATGCGCCCTCGCTGAGTCAGCAAGAAGTGCTCGCGCTGACCCAGGGAGATGAGCTCTCGCCGGTCCGAGCCCAGCAGCGCATCGCACAGCATCCCAAATCGCACGGGAACCGGCCGAGGACACTTCCGGAGGGTCACGGCAACCCTGGGGGCCAGCAGCGCCTCTCAAAGGCCCCGGCAAAGGGAAACGACCCCCGTCCTCTTCCGCCGTAGAGGCTGGGCCTGGATCAGATGTTCCTTCCTTCCTTCCATCGTCACTGTGAGCACGACCCGTGATGATGCGGTTCCCGCCTGCGTCTGCGCCCTCGCCAACGTCGCCAGGAGCCCGGCCCGCGCCAGCGGTTCTCGCCGTGCACCTGCCGCCTTCACTGGCAGCATGGCGTGCAGAAGCCTCCTTGTTGACGTGACCGCATGGCCGATTGGAACCCCGGTCGTCTCCGCTGTGGAAAGGGCTCAGCCCGGGAGGAACTCCTGCAGGGCAAGCGGCCGACGCTGCGTCCCGCGGCCAGAGCGGCTGGGGGCGGCGGGGGGTGTCTGAGTCAGGATTTAGGACCCGTGCCTGGGGTCCCGGGAAGGGGGACTCGGAATGTGGGAATGGTACCTCGGGACCCGGGACCTGTGGGTCGAAAAAAATCGGGCGTGATGGGCGTAGACCCGGGGGGTGGGATCCAGAGCCCGGAGTCCGCGGTAGTGAAAGGGGGGCGTGGGTGGGTGGGGGCGGGGACGGCGACGGCGACCGCAGCCCTGGGGCGGTGAAATGGGGGTGTCGGTGGGTGGCCACGGGGAAGTGGGGCAGAGATGCGGGCGAAGCCGCTGCCGGAAATAGGAGCGGAGATGCGGGCGGGGCGGCTGCCGGGGAATGGAGCGGAGATGCCGGCGGGGGAGCTGTCTGGACGCAGAGGGCCTGGGCGGGCCGCAGCAGACAGCTGTGAGGTGGTGGGATCACAGGCGGATGCAGCTCAGGAGACTCGCGGAGGGGTGAGGAGTGCGCTTTGGTGCTGGCGGGGGCGCTGGGGCGGAGAAAACGCGTGAGGGTTGAGGCGCCTGTCGGCGCCGCCTGGAAGTTGGAAGCTGTGAGGAACATAGCCCCGATCTGGAAGCCTCCTGACACCTCTTGCGCCCACCTCTTGATCTGCAGGTTCGCCAGACCCCCTCAGCATGCCCGCTTGTTTGCTTATGGACTGGGTACTGCATTCTGCAAAGCCTCGCCTTCTAACCGTACCAGGAAGAAGAAGAAGAAGGAGAAGAAGAAGACAACGAAGACGAAGAAGAAGAAGAAGCAGGAGAGGAGGAGGAGGAGGAGGAGGGTGGAGGAGGAGAAGAACAAGGAGGAGGAGAACAAGACATCTGCCAGCAAGTAAAGGCTGATCAGATGGAGCAGCTCCCACAGCACCTAGGAAAGTTGGGTTCGTTGCTACTGTGAAACCCTCCCTTTGGGACCCGGGTCACATTTCATTGTCACAGCTCCCGTTATGCCAAGTGGCTCAACGGGAAGGTCTCCAATTACTTTATTTAGTTGCGTGAACTTGGAAGGGATCAGATCTTTCTCACCCCATTTTAGAAATTTTCAATCCATGACGGTTTCACCCCGTTTAATGGGAAATGTGAAATGCGTCAGTCTCAGGCCCCGTTTCCGACTATTAAAAATTTTGTAATCATCTTTGATAATTTGAACCATTACGGTTCACAAGAGGTGATGAAGCGCAGGAGGTCCTAAATTGGACAGTCCTCGTGGAATCTGCCATTTGGTAGTTCCGAAAGCCGAAGTAGGGGCCAGGCACTGTGAGGCACAAGCCCATGAGAGATACCAAACAGTGACTCACGTCCTGTTCAATACTCACGGCGGAGAACTGCTCAATACTCACGGCGGAGTACCTCATAGGCTGGTACTGAGGTCTCAAAACCAAGAGGAGGCTTCAAAAACCCCGGCACAAAATGGCAGAGACGTCAATCCTGGGCTTAGGGAGCACACCAGGGCGCTGGCATCGTCAGCAATTGCGTCGGCGGAAGCGCGGCGCAGCGGGCAGGAGCGGGAAAAGCTCCCGTGGTTAAAAATAGACTGCCATTGTGCGCCCGCCCCCGTGTACCAATTGACTGTCAGCAAGCGCGGCTGCCTCTTGTGCTCCTCCCTGTCACCCGTTTCCCCTCATCACAGCTACAGAGGCATCCGCTTCCGCAATTCTTGCCTTCGCCTCCGCTTCCCACTCTCACAACCCCTGCCTTCGCCTTTTGCCCCCCCCCAACCCCCCAAATGGCTTTTTTGCCTTCCCCCCTTTCCACCCGCTCCCACAACTCTTGCCATTGCCTCCTGGCACCCACTCTCACGAAATTTGCCTTAGCTTTTGGCCCACCCTCCCCCCCTTCCCGCAGTTCTCGCCTTCCCCTTTGCCGCCCCCCCCCCCCAACCTTCTCACAACTCTTGCTTTCTCCTGTGCCACCCACTCCCACAGCTCTTGCCTTTGCCTGTGCCACCCACTCCCGCAATTCCTGCTTTCACACTCTCTGCACACCTGCCCCCGTAAGATCTCTCCCTTCCTCCCTGCCCCCATTCTGATGTGTGTGTGTGTGTGTGTGTGTGTGTGTGTGTGTGTGTGTGTGTGTGTGTGTGTGTGTGGGTGTGGGTGTGGGTGTTGGGGGGGGGGGGTACGGGGGACAACAGCACCAATACATACTCCCCCGGTGCCCTCACATCCGTCTCCACAACAATGCCTCTCCGTATTTTGTCGAAGATAGTCAGCCTGTGTTGTGGATCATGGCCCAACTCAAGGGGGCATGAGCGGGCAGGCCACTGCACACCTGTCAGTGAGAAGGCGCTCCTCCAGTTCTTTGCCGATCTCCCTCAGCCACTCGTGCACTCCTCCCAGATCCGTCAGCGCGTTCTTTCCTCGAAACGTCTTCCCGCAGCTCAGAGACTTGGGAAGGGTCCGCTGCTTCACCTGCTCAGACCCGTGGGGCGTCACACGAACGCACGACGGGATTCTGAGAAAGGCTCCATCGGAGAAAAAAATAATAACTAAAAATAGCTGAAAAAGAGTTTCCCGCAGTTGTCCTAACTGGATCAGATCGGTGGCCTTGGTTTTGATGGACGCGGCTGTGTGGTGCAATGCCACACAGGGCCCAAACAGGAAACAGCCTCCTCTTCTCCCACCCCCTTCCGCCTTCTCAACGTCTGTCCGTGCTGCGCACGTGTATGTGTGTGTGTGTGTGTGTGTGTGTGTGTGTGTGTGTGTGTGTGTGTGTGTGTGTGTGTGTGTCTGCAGCCTCTGCTAGTGAATGTGTGCCCATACACATGCACTTGCGGCCGCGCGGGGGCACACACACACACACACACACACACACACACACACACACACACACACACACACGCGCGCGCGCGCGCCCGCGCACGCACACACCCACACAGACAGACAGACAGAAAGACAAAGAGAGAGAGAGAGAGAGAGAGGGGGGGGGGAGGAGAGGCAGAGAGAGAGAGAGAAGGCGGCAGGGTTGCCAACGGCCAATTTTGCAAAACACACCGTTTTACAAAGTGCTCCTGACAGTAAGTTGCCCTGCAGCGTGCCCGCAAGCACATCATCCACAGTCGACAAGGGAAGCACACCTCGCCATCGTCGGAACCAGTGGCAAGCCTTCTCAACCAGGCAGCGTCGGCATCGCCAAACATGGCTTCCAAACGGGACTGCGGCACTGCGGCCAGCTCACCTGCGCATCTCCACAATCTCACAGAAAGCCACAGCACTATGACTAGAAAAAGTGCAAGGTGTGCATGACCCAGCGCACGCAGAGATATTATGTGACAGTACCACAAAGGAAGACTCCGAACATGAGGACATGAACCCTGATGTGGGGCTTGCATGCACGTTGGCCCTCGCTCAAGGACAGCGTGTGCCAACATGCACGCGATCCCCACACAAGGTTATTGGACTGTTACATCTGCTTGATGTCCCAAGCATGATGACATGCAGCCCGCGGCTCAAGGGACACGAAGGCGAACATGCATGCGAGCCCCAGACACGTTTATTGGACTGCTTCTCCGGCTTAGCTACATCGGGATTATGTCCCTTGTATGATGGCATGCAGCCTCCAGCTCAAGGAAAACGGCGGCCAACATGCATGCAAACCCTGCTCAAGGATACTGCCCTTGGCTTGGGATAGATTTTGCACTCAGGCTCTATCTTCCCCTGCAAAGCATAAACCAAATCTGTTCCTTTGCGTCATTCGTCTCGCGTGTCAAGAGTCTCAAACTCTCGGAAACTGCGGGTGGAGGCCTGCCTGCTGAAGAACTTCCGCATCACTGGCCTACATCCTTTAAGGCTTGGTCGCTCTTACGATTCCCCTCCCCCCAAAACAGAGAACACGTCGGTTGAACGAATGGGCAGTACAGACTGACACGCTCTCTGTAAGGCTCCAAACAAGATGCAGACACGTGACTGCCACATGCACCCCGACCCCACAACGAGAGGTAGGAACGAACAAAGCCCCGTCGTCCCGTTGGAGGTTTGAATTTTCGAAACACGGCTCTGAAGGAGCTGCAAATGTGTACAAAGCGAAAATCACAAGGCACCCACCAACAGTGGAGATGCCCAGATTCTGCTGGACAGCGTTGCCAAATTTCCCGCCCAGTTGACGCAGCTTTGAGATTGGCAGATCCGCAAGGAGGCCCTCCACTGCTCCCGCGGGAACCAGCGTCTGAGACGCCGGCTTGTGCATCCCCGAGCTCAGCTTCGCCAGGAGCTTTGTGTGCGCGATGCCTGCTTGCCACGCATCATTGCCGCTCAGTCTTGCATACACCCCAGCATTAATGTACAAGGGAAAAAGGGAACACCGCCACAGGAAAAAGAACAAAAGGAAAGACAGACATACTGGCATGCGCGCGCGCGCGTGCACACACACACACACACACACACACACACACACAACAACAACAACAACGAGAGAGAGAGAGAGAGAGAGAGAGAGAGAGAGAGAGAGAGAGAGAGAGAGAGAGAGAGAGAGAGAGAGTTAGAGAGGGGGCAGAGGTCGGGGAAGAGGGGAGAGACAGAAGGGGAGAGGGATTCAGAAGGTTTGCATGGCATTGCCGAGACCTACGAACGGGACCCTCCGGCTGGAGAAAGCAAACACATAGGCAAAGACACTTCCCCCCCCCCGGGGGCCTGACTAGGCTTGAGACATCAACACCAATTCAAAGATAGCTTGCCGCCGCAAGCAACCATTGGGAGGCACACAAGAATGCACGCAGAAATAGCAGGAGCCTCCTCAGCACACAAACCCCGGGTGAGCACGCCTCTGGAGGTCCCTGTAAGGGCCCCCGGGAGCAGGCAACGGCACCAGGGCAATCAAATGTCAGGGAAGTCTGTTTTGAGTGTGTCGGGTGTTGTCTGAACTGCAAACAAGTTGCCACAAAAAAAAAAAAAAAAAAAAAAAAAAATGGAAAGTCGAACAAAAATAACAAACACAGAGAAGAGAGCTCATGGACCAACATCAGAACGTCAGATGTCGTCTTTAATTTCAAGAATCCAAAACGCTGCGGAAGAACAGTAGTGCCGGCCAGAAGTTTCCGAATCTGAATGTGTGTGTGTGTGTGTGTGTGTGTGTGTGTGTGTGTGTGTGTGTGTGTCTCTCTGTGTGTGTGTGTGTGTGTGTGCGTGTGTGTGTGTGTGTGTGTGTGTGTGTGTGTGTATGTGTGTGTGTGTGTGTGCATCAGCCCGAAGCAGCAGGAGGAAATATATGGGATGAGTATGAGCCTAGATGTAACTGCTGCAGGAACTATACCGGCAGAACAGGTGTACCCCAGCTCAGCAAGGATGGTGGCCCGCAGGTCTTCAACCAGAGCTGCTCCACATGCCAAAAGAGGCTCCCCCGCTCCCCATTCGTCCACAGGCCTGGCAAACCACTGCTCCTTGTCTTCCTCTGCCTGCAGCAATAAGCTGCATGGCTTCTCTCCAAATATACATTAAACACACACACACACACACACACACACACACACACACACACACACACACACACACACACACACACACACACACACACACACACACACACACACACAAAACAACGGGGAAGATACCCCCTTCCTCAAGCCAAAACAGCCTCGCTGACTCTTTGTCAAATCTCAAATGCCATGGATCCAATGTGACAACACCATTTCAGTCCTCCTACCTGACATGGAAATCATGTCTTGCTTCAGGAATGCATCCCAATTGCAAAACCATGAGTGTTATTCATACCCGTCATGATAACTAGAAGTGTGTGTTGGCCGACTAACTTATGAGATCCATCCGTTCCTTAAAGTCTCTACTCTAATTTCACCATTTGATTAGGGCAGCATTCGTTCGTCTGATAAAAATCCCAATCTTTCGATCTGGCTGTGTACCGTCTCCGTCACAGGCACACCCACAATTTATTCCACGGGCAAATAACAGCAAACTATTGAATATGAGCCTCAGTCCAGGGCAGGCAACTTGCAATGAAAACACAGGAGACCGAAACCCCAGATGAGCTTCAGCGCTCTCAAACTCGGCTGTTCTACAACAAAGAAAAGACCGATTGCGAGGAAATCTTGCACAAGTGCATGGCACAGGCATTTGAGCATAAGTACAGGGGTTAATGGTCTGCGCAAAACAGCCAAACTGCAAAGCATCAGTGTATATGGCCCATGAGTTTAGTCGTGCAAGCAGGGAGGGTCCTGGTCCTGAAGAAGCAATGTGGTGGACAAGTCAGGTCCTGAACAGGTACGGTCCTGAACAAGCAATACACAATCTTTCTTAGTACTGAAGGGAGAAGGGTGGCTGGCAGTCCGCAGCCCCGCGCTTACCACTCCACAAATATGGACCCTGGACAGGTCAGCAGGGCGGGCACTTGGCCCCTGCGATCCGCCAGGAGCCTTCTTGCAGCTGTGCTGATATCCAAGAAGCACTCATCGATGGATGCCCGCTCACAAACCCCAATCCTCTGGAGAATTCCAACCACCTGCGGATCCACACACCAAACCCTGTGCACTTGTGTGTGTGTGTGTGTGTGTGTGTGTGTGTGTGTGGTGTGTGTGTGGTGTGTGTGTGTGTGTGTGTGTGTGTGTATGTGCGCGTGTGTGTGTGTGTGAGAGAGAGAGAGAGGGGGGGAGGGAGAGAGAGAGAGAGAGAGAGAGAGAGAGAGAGAGAGAGAGAGAGAGAGAGAGGGAGAGAGAGAGAGAGAGAGAGAGAGAGAGAGAGAGAGAGAGAGGGAGGGAGGGACACACACACACACACACACACACACACACTCACACACACACACAGAGAGAGAGAGAGAGAGAGAGAGAGAGAGAGAGAGAGAGGAGAGAGAGAGAGAGAGAGAGAGAGAGAGAGAGGACAAGAGAGATGTGTGCATGTGTGAGAAATGATCACCGCCCAAAAGCCTCCTCCATTTTGCACTGGTCACACTTATTGATGCTTTGCACCTTATGGCGCCGACCAAGACTAGAGCCCAACTCCAGGGCTGCTCGACATCATCCAATGCTGAAAGTAGAAAAGGATGGCACCATACCTTCGAGCCGCATTGTCTGTAAAGAGTCAGGTCAGCCTTCCCATGCGCTGTGGGCACTTGCACAAGCTGTAGATCAGAGCATAGCTTTTTAGCTTCGTTCCCCCGCATGTTCCTGAGTGCCGGCCAGATCAACAGCTCAAGTCAGCTAATCTAGCCTTTTCAGGTGTACTAAGCAGTGTCCAAGGGTGCCAAGTGGTTGGAAGTGAAGCAGTTTGTTAGATCACCCTTTGATTGCGTGTGTATCTCTAACGTTCGTCGAACCATTACAAAAATTCTCATTCTTGTGCCTGGAATGGAAGTGTGCAGTCCATCATGGCAACGCGGGATGGGTCTCACCTCTTTACTCCGAAGGCCCTCGCTTCGTAGGAGACAGCGATCAAGCTACCATTATGGGCTTTGAATACCCTGTTATCTTCGGGTCGCAGGGTCTCCAGGTCTCCAAAGGGGTTGTACTAGTCGTCGAGCACAACACCATTCAAAAACAACAAACCTTTGTTCGAGTTTAGCGACACATGCTCGACAGTGTGGTCACCACCAGCTTCCGACTCATGCCAAAATTTGCAGAATGTCCCTTCTGCCCGGTTCCAAACGGCAAAACACCTGCTAGTGCTAGTGGAACTTAGCATGCATAGCACGGTCGCACGGCATATGCTTCACCTGAACAACAACTACTGGCTTGCCGTCCAATTCTGGCAGTCTCTTTTGCTCAACTTGGGCGTAGAATGCATCCATGTCAATATGGACTAGACACCTATCAGCCTTCTGAGCGTCCATCGGACAGGAGCTCCCCAGTCCCACGACTGTCGTCTTACATTTTCGATAATCGGTCAATGTTGAAATCTGGTACTATGCACTCATTCACTCTACCAGCATCAACGGGGCACAGATCTCCACAGTCCACAGATAAGTACAACCTTGTATTTTGCTGCATTGTCAGCTTCAAGCAGCCGGTGATTGTCATTTTGTTTAACTAGCCTCCGTCATGAGGCGAGCATCCTGTGCTCTTCATCTTCAACAAATATCATGAATGCACTCGCTCACAGTAGACATGAAAACCGCCCCGACCCTAATGTGTCATATCCCATGGTCAAGTGCTTGCGAGGTACCAATCGCAAGGGGTGCGCATAGGGACCGGTCCCCTCTGGGGACTCCTCATAATAGTAATGTTTACCGGTCTCCATGTTCTTTAATCAATGCCTAAGTGTCGACTTGCTGGGCGATACAATGCAGTGCAAAGCAAGCAATGCAATGCAATACAGTACAAGGCATACATGGCAATGCAATGCAAAGCTGATGGACTAGTTACCGAGTGCAAATTTGCTCAAGCATGCAAAACGTTATGTCAAGCATTCATAATTCCTTCCTTCCTTTCATATTTACTAGATATCGACGGAATAACACAGCAAACTTAAAACGATATTCTTAACTTATATTATTTATTAAATGTGTGCATGCATGCACAAGACAGAACCGTGCTGTTCCAAAATTTTGTATAGTACAAACTCTTAATCTATGGATCGCTATGCCTTGGTTGCAAACACATGAAGCCCTCACTGTAATTGCAGAAATTCGCGAAAATGAACCTTTCAGAGTTTCCAAAAACAATAAATGTATAGGATGCATATATGTGCACATTTACATGTTTAATATCTACACATAGAAATAACAACAGTAAGTTCCTGGAAGAGGGTAAAGTTGTTAACTGTAAATTGTAAACCAGACAGCGTTGCAGACATGTAAGACATCTTCATAACGCTGCCTATAGCTAATTAGGACTTTGTCAAGCAACAAAGCAGTGATATCATCGGTGCCATGCCTACGCTTGCAACACAAACGACGGCATACACCAGTATCGGTACCAAAGGCACAGATTCACGCACACAATCATAAACAACAGTGTATCAACATATCACCACCGGTGGTACCAGCTTTTACATCAGCATCTCTACCCCAGAGTTTAGAAACATGATGTCCATGCTGTACCATCAGATACGAGAATTGAATTGTATGCCACATCAAGACTCATATGAAACCAAAAAATTGCAGTACACTAGCATGGTACTTCAATTTAACCCTTACTGCAGACGCGCACACGTTGCTTGCAATACGTTGTGTACATACAGCTCTATGTCTGAATATGTTTCTTTGCTCAGTGTTCCGATCGCTAGACCATGCCACTCTTCTGTTCCAGGGCGACTGCTGCGAATCTTTCAATCAGGTCCAAGTCAGCAACCCCACCATTTCGTGATGTCAAACTTTTTCTTGAAGCCTGCCAGACACCAGGGTCTCCTCATTTATGCTTGGATGTCGACTGCACTGCACAACATTTGAAGCTCTGCAAGCTCACGCATACAGGAACTAGCTTTCCCACTGGTAGGTGTACAGCCAGGCTGAGTGTTGAAGGTGCAGATTTCTTACGCCCGGAATCTCAGAGGGATGTGGTGCTCTGAATGTGGTTTGAGTCGTGAACGACTTCCCAAACATTTACAAACGAAGTCCAGAGGTAGGCAGGCGAAGCCCCATGTGAATTGCAACAATACCCCCGCTGAGGTTCTCATAACTGACAGCAGAAAAGCCTGCATCTCGTATCATATCCGCGAATGTCTCCTGATCTGGAAATCTGCGGATGCTTTCTACCAAGTACTTGTAGCTTGCCTCATCATTGGCGACCCAACTGTACAGCCACAGCAGACAGAGAGGAAGTTACTTGTGAGGGCTATCCTTTTTGCGTCCGGAGTCACGACTCGGGACTCCTGACTCGGGAAGGGGGTTTCCCGGGGGGGGGGGGGGGGAGAGCGACCTCTACTTCCACGGAGTTAAAACCTCTCATAGCAAGACCACTCCAGATAGTGGACAGTTTCCACTGGACACAGATCACACTATGATGCCACATAATGGTCACATAACAGGGAGTACAGAGTTCTCCTGCAACTACGCAACACACGGGACATCGGACACACTTCAAGGCCCTACACTGCCACACAACAGGGTCAGCGGGGCTTTACTGCAACTTAGATACCCTGCACAAGACATGCACAGAGCACTTTTACGAGTGGTGGCCATCATGCCCAAGAAACTGAGTCAGAACCCGTATCACGAGCAGGTTGCTCTCGGAGCATTTGTGTCTTGGCAGCTTAGTCGGGAGTGTGAAATGTCGACTGCAAAACAACTGTTCCCCTGATCCATGGAACACAAACTTGGGGGGGAAAACTCGAAGCCTCACCAAGTTAGGACACTGAAAGCTACTGTGGAGCCATCTCACACTCACTGTTATGCAGACTGCGTTGCTTGGATGCGTTTGTTACCAACAGATAAGATAAGGCGCATCAAAGAAGAAGGACAAAACTATCCAGACTTAAACTGCATCTACAGACTTCACCTCAACAAGACATTTCCAAAAGCACTGTTCAAGCAGCGCAAAATGGCTCATGACGCACAAGAACCCTAACTTTGCAAAGTAGTAAGGATTGGAGTACCGGCCAATCTGTGGAATGACGTTGAAGGAATATGCATCATATATTTCCCGCAGAGCTGGGAGGACCATTGTGGAGAACTCCAAGCAGACGAAAAGACCGCCGGGCTTCAAAACCTGGGCACCCTCCACCATGTCAGCAAACATTGTGAATCAGAAGGCAACTTACACCAATCATGGTGAGTCCCCTCCAATCTGGCAACGTCATCAATGCCCATACAGATCCATTTTTTCAGAACCTTCATTCCAGCCTTCTGTGCCTCCCCCTCCCCCATGCTCCAGCCATCTCCCCTGCCCCACCCTTCTTTCCCTCTCACGTCCATTCCCAGGGCCACTCCCTCCCTCTCCCCCGCTCTCTCAATCTCCCTCCCTCCGTGAAATTATTCAAGTCATTTTTTCAATGTATCACGGTTACATCGAAGATCAGTGGAAATGTGTGGGCAGAGCAGAATGTACAAAAAAAATCCTCTCTCCCCCTCCGGCTTCCTACGGCTTTCCATCCCTCCACTGGTCCCACCCAAACCCCAGACACATACCTCCTGAGTCCATGGACCAAGTGTAACTAATGGGATAACAGGTTATCAGTGCCATCCTACCCTCCCTTTGCATCGTTGCTGTAACGCACCGGCGAACACAAGAGGTGAGCTTGGAATAGAGGGTGTGGGAGGGAGCAAAAGAAGGAGGATGCAGGTGCCAAAAGAGGGATCCGACCTAGACAAAATCGATCATCGAGTAACTTCAAGGAAACTTGTGGACCATACCCGGAACGCTTCTGTTAGCACCAAGTCAATGTGGGTTACATTACGGATTCCAAATGCTATTGTGTAGCTGTCCATGCTACTATTAGGGAAAGGCAGCTTCTCCGCATCCCCTTGTATCCATTGCAAACCATCTCCACCTTCGCAGTCCCTCGCAAAACACTCAGAACCAGCAAGGAGACATGTAGCCAGAGCTTGCAGAGGCAAATGTACCAAGCAAAGCCCAAATTTACTTGGGTATTACCTCCTTTACAAACCAAAAGGAGGTAATACCCAACGCGACAATGAAATTGCTATTGACCCGTTAGTCCAAAGTCATCCTTCCTTCTTTACGCACCCATCAGTTCAATCCACTGAATTCATGCCATCCTGCATGCCCTCCCAATAGTGCATCGGAATGGGCAAATTCATCCTTCTTCAGGTGCCAATCAATGGGCAACATGATTGTTGCCAATACTGTGAGACGCGCAAGAAAATCCTCTCATTCTACCCCTCATGCTTACACTAGCCCACATCCTCATACTACCCCTCATGCTTTAGATGACACTCATTCTACGCTTTGCTTTCTACAGCGAAATCATGGCCTCACATCTCATGCCTCTTGCTGGTACATAAGCACGTGCAGTATGATACGTGCACGTGTTACTGACCTGCCCGTGCTGTGGATAGCTTGGTTTGCAGCCATTAGCAACAATTGCAAGTGAAAGAACGCAGAGGGTGCCTGCAATGTATGCTACACTAGGAGATAGGTGTTCACCAATTTGCAGACGCTCGGCCTTCTTCCTTCCCTCGTCCAGCATTGCTTGGTTAAGGTCAAACACGATCACCGAGCCCTGCGTGCAAAGTTTAGGCTCCTGTGAATGCATACAAACAGGTCCATAAAAAAGAAACACGCAAGAGCAAAGGATTAAATGCACTTTTGTAGTTGTGAACTTGTCTGTGAAGCAATATCCAAGGAAAAAGAGTTTCCCTGATCATTTGCTTCACGATGTTGCTTGGATAAAATAATTGGTCGCACACAAGCGAGCTCTGTTGAAAATTAAAACTTGCGACTTCGCCAGCAGGTCCTGCAATATGTTGCTAGGAGCAACACATCGCAGAAGAGAAGCAAGCACGGACAAGCAACCATGACATGACTTGTGCCCGCAACTCTGCAGTACCATGCGCACCCTTGGAACAGAATCAGGATCTGCAGAGTCATCGGCAACGAGCTTTTCAACATTCCGGAGTCTCTGCAAAATCTGAAATGCAACATCACCGGTCCCTCCAGCTACATCAATGTGCTGCATTTCTGGAAAGATCTGCAGCTTGCCCACCAACCTGTGGAATCATGCATCATCCATGGCCTCAAAGTCCTTTGTCCATCACAGCCTTTCACACACATCATGGCAATTGCCATGATTGGCCAGCATTGGCTCCCCAACCTGGGGCGTGCGGGCTCGACGACTGTAAGGAGAGGAAGACTCTCAGCAACATTGCAGATTATGGCAAAACTACACAAGGTATGTGCCTTTGCTAGAACCGTGCATGGGTTAAGAACCACTCATTTCCCATGGGCCTGTAAATTCAAGGGGTGTACATCATCGAAACAGTGACTCAGATCAGATATGCTGCATTGTAAGTGTACCAAAAAAAACAAGCCTTGACGCTTGTAAAGGTGAAAACAAATACTCTTTTGCTTTGCCCTATATGTAGAGACATAGGATTTGGTAGCCCCACTGAAGAGGCAGATTGATATCTGAAACATGTGACACCACCAGTGCAACCTGCTGGGTCATATTTGCATTGCATGAGGCCATTTACAATTACAAGTCACGACTGACGCAAGTATTTGATACATTGAAACTCATACCATCACAGATTTTCAACAAGGAAGCATCAAAACTGAGGTGACACCGAATGAAAGATGCCCTTCCCCCATCTTCCCTGCAAGACACCAATTAGAGTATTTTAAGGTATGCTCTTACCGCTGCTTCCATAAATGATGCATACCCCCACTCATCAAATCGTTCATCAAGTCATATGACGGTGCCACACTTTTGAACACCTCGCCGACTCTAGCCTTTTTATCCTCAACTGGAATATCTTCATAACCTGGGACAAAATTCATTTATTAAGCACACTTGGCAAGCGTTTGAAGTGCTTAACAGAGTAGAAGACACAACCACTGCTGCGCAACCCGACACTTGAGTCTGTGATCTCACCAAAAGTAGCCGTTGACCCTGGCTCTTCTGTCGAATACGACCTCCACGAAGATCCCACCAAAGATAAACTTTTAAACAAGGACCGGGATGCTCGACGGGCATTCGGAAGACGTAGGAACATTGTGCAGGCAGACGTCAGGTGGGTTCGCCAAGTCTTCTAAAAGCAAGCAACACCTGATTGAACGGCTCCGTAGAGATTTGTTGACAACAAGAAAAAATATCAACAAAATAGTAAACAAAAATGCAGAGGTATGACTTGCATTGCATGAGCGAACCAAAGGCCTAGTGTCTTGAAGATGTCATGACGGTGCGACCACACCGATCTGTTTAGGGAAACCTACAAAGACCGAGGGGCTGATTGTTGACGTCTTAAGTTACTCTTTTTCCTAGCAAACTATACCTCTTGTAAACCCATGAAATTGACTGCATTGGCCAAAGATCCCCAAAGTGCCAGGGTACTAACCGCCGGTGACTGCCTAGACTAGACTAGCGGGGAACCCTGGCGCGGTTCCGGAGAGTCCCACAGGGGGGGCCCCTGGTGCCGTGTCGCGGTTCAAGGGACCGTCCCTAGGACCCCTGGCCCCACAAACTCTTGCGAGGCCCTGAAACATCTCCATGTGGCAGAGAAGTACAACTGTGCAGTGGTGAGGAAGGAAGGAAATATTACATGAGGGGGAACAAGGGAAGGTATGGAGTAATTGGATTGTCGGGGTGGGGTTGTAACGGGATTAAGACTCTTTTAGATCCTTAGCTGACCAAAGGACTACACAGCTTTTGCAAAGTTGTTGGTAATATCGTGGCAACTGCTGCTGAGACGTATCCTGGCATCTGTCCGGTGTTGACTGTTTGCTCCATGGAGTCTCAGGAAAAGGTTTTGCGGAGGTTTTAAGGTAAGGCGGGAAATTGATTGGACCTGACGGACGGCCGGTCAGAAGAGCTGTTGTCGATTAAAAAGAGAAGGGCCATGACCACAAAATCAAGGTGCCAAACTCAGAAGCCATGTACTGCCCTTGCTGACCTTGAAGAAACACACACACACACACACACACACACACACACACACACACACACACACACACACACACACACACACACACGCACGCACGCACACACAACCACCGCACCCCACGCACACACACACACACACACACACACACACACACACACACACACACACGCGCGCGCACGCAGGCACACACAACCACCGCACCCCACGCACACACACGCACACACGCACACACGCGCACACACACGCACACACACACACACGCACACACACACACACACACACACACGCACGCGCACGCACACACAAAGCAGAAGGGAAGTAAACATGACTCTGCATATGTGCTCACATGTGCAGTGAGAAAATTTGAATACACTCCAAAAATAGCGGTGGCTAAAGGACAAGACTTAAGCTCAAAAACAGCGTGTCCTCTTTGCAAAACGTCCCGGAATGGGCCCATCACAGCTTCTCTACACTCACTTCAAACCACTTGAGTACTTCCAAGTCCGTGGCTTGATCTCTGGCCAGTAAGCAAATAGCTAAAGAGCAAGTAAATCTCTGCTCATTAAGACAAAAATAGTGCGTAATTGGTCTTCTGTTTCTCTCCGGGATCTGCTGGAAGCCTCATCTTTGCACGATCTTGAAATGCTTCCTATTGTCTCAGAAATCCGCAGGGGAGGGAGCGTCCTGGCCGAAGGGTAGTTCGCAGTGTCCTCTCACGCAAAGCAGACAGCGTTGTAGAAAATGAGGCTAAAGGTGTCTGTGACAGGCGGGCAGAAGTGCCTGCAATGACACCCACGTGCGTGATACTCATGTTCCAGCACAAGGGGAATAAGTTGCTCAAGACTTCTTGGAGGCACATCACGCTGCTGCATAGGAGCTCAAACTGTAGCTTCAACAGCCAGAGACCCTTTTTGATGGTTCCCCATGTGTGTTCAAGCGTTCCCTTCCCCCCCCCCCCCCCCCACACACACACACACACACACACACACACACACACACACACACACACGCACACACGCACGCACACGCACGCACACACACACACACACACACACACACACACACACACACATACACACACACACACACACACACACACATACACATACATGCGCGTGACACATACTCATCCAGCTCTTCACTTTCCGGCTCTATTTATCTTTCTCCGCGTTTCTCCCCCATACATCTGCTTTATCCCTAGCCCACCTCCCCCCTTCAATGCAACAGGAACAGGAGCCCGAACGGCAGGAGGAAGGCCACCCCTCGTTGGTTGAGCTTCTTACTCACTTCCCCTGCTGTAACGCTGGTAACTTAACAAACCTGCACCGCAGGGTTGACAGGAAGTGCTAGTTAAAAAGGTCGTTCACATACTATCAGTCAGCCAGCAGGGTAGTTCAATGTGTTGCACATGAAGGCAACCACCTGAAGGGCAGGGTCTTGGGCAAAGAGCCCGCAGCAATTGACAACGGTACCGGAAAGGTACCCGATGGAATTTCTAAGGTGTGGGCCTCGGGTATGGCAGGCTCCCTTCTTCCAGAGATTCCTGAAAGGGATCGATTCGCATGGAAGATCATGTGCGCCGTATCTGAACGCGGACATTGCAGGAAGCGTGTGCTTGATTGTGGTCAGTAAGCTCACTCTGGTTGAGAAAGCTGGAAGGGAGGGCATACCGGCAGTCTGTTTGCGGATAGCTGCGGCCGACGCTACCATGGTGCATGTTGTGGCGCGGCAGGGCAGCATTGAATACCGGGAGGATTCTGATGTGCTTGCATCGCTCCCCACAGTCCTCAAGGACCTTCCTCATGTAATCATCATACCTGTGCGGAGAAGATCCTTGTTACCAAATTCGTGTCATCATAACATTACTATACCTGTCTCGGGAAGAGCCTCCTTACTAACAACACGTCCTCAGAGTTCAGTAGCATGAGTATTAAATGAAGTCCTAGACCACTTTCAAATAAAATGGTAGAGTAAGCAGGGGGGATATGTAAAGTAAACCCGCCATGTACTCCCCCCCCCTCCTCTCTCTCTCTCTCTCTCTCTCTCTCTCTCTCTCTCTCTCTCTCTCTCTCTCTCTCTCTCTCTCTCTCTCTCTCTCTCTCTCTCTCTCTCTCTCTCTCTCTCTCTCACACACACACACACATACACACACACACACACACACACACACACACACACACACCCATGGCATAGATCTTGTGTCCTTGTCTGCGCTTTGTCACATGGCCACCTGGCCATGGCTATATAGTATTCTCTCCTTTGAAGTGCCACAACGCCCCTTAGTCCACACTCCGCTTACAAAGGAAGTAAAACAACTGTCGGATCCGCTTCCTTTCATGTCATTCCGGTGCATAGGTATTGTGGTGCAGGCCTCTCATTAGCAATGTGCGGTCCTCCTATGTGATGTATAATGTACCAGACCCGTGCTACGACCCTCTGCCTGCTGAACGGCTCTTCTTTCTTTCAGGGCCATCCTCATCAGTGTGCCCCTTACTAACAGACCCAGCCACGACCGCCTGCCTGCTGTGCTGTGCAATACACTTCTTTGATGAGGGGAATCTCAGTCCAGACGATTTATGAGCACAAGGCCTTGGTACAGGTACAGTGCTCCGCTCGAAGTCGAGGCGAAGCTGTTTATGTCGGGGAAAAGCCGCATTGGAGTCCATACCCCAGCCAACGGAAATGGTGCATAAGTGGAAGGTGAGGGTGCACTTGAACTGGCACACAGGAGAAAGAATGGATGTAGCATCCTCCCCACAGATGTGCCAGGGAAGGCAAGCGGTTTGTGAGTGGGAAATTCAAGGAACAACGTCGTGTTGGGATACGCCGCATTTGTGTCAGTACACGGGGTCTGGCCACCCAACCGAAAGGTGCATGTCAGGGGAGGCATGCTGTTATTTTAAATGCAAAACACGGCGTACCAGAATTCGCCTCGAGATGCAGGCTCGCATTTGGGATCGGAGGGCCGGAAGTCTCGGTGGAACCACGTGAACGTTCCCGTGTGGCCTCCGAAGTGGGTGGGGGTGTACTCCTTCCAGATCACTGTCGCGTTGAGATGCCGCAGGCGGCTCATCACGAACTCTTGCATGCTCGACATGAATGTGGGCCAAGGGTTCAGTGGCAGCAGCCGCGGATACCTGATGGCAGAGAGCAAAGAACAATGCTCGTCATACTTGGAAGCAGAATTTGCCGGAGAGCAAGGAAGAGTGCACGTCACATTTGGAAGCAGAATTTGCCAAAGAGCAAGGAACAATGCACGTCACACTTGGAAGCAGCATATGCTGCAGCGGCGTCACCCAGCACTTCAGACCGCAGAAACGAAAAGTTTGAGGAAACATTTTCTTGCATTTGCCCAGGACTCGAGTACACTGGACTCGAGTAGCTGGAACCTTCTGAACCACTCTAAGTATATTTGGCTACATGTATGCTAAACACGCTCGTTTATATAAAAGAGCGTGTTTGGAAATTAGTATTGGCTAAATGAATGAATGGATGCACTCAACAATATGTTTTCCTGCGCCAATCCGTGTCCTTAGATTAAAATTGGATTGCCAAAGGCAGTAGATATGTCATCCAAGCACTAATATCTCATCTATTTGGCAGAAGCCTGCAATGGGCATCACTCACCAGGCCCCAAAGTTGAACATGACAATGTCTCGTGGGGTGAGCTTCCCATACGCCTGCTCAAACTCCCGCAGGGTGTCGTCCCACAAGCTCAGGTTGAATTGCCCGAAGCTCCGCAGGTGGACGCTGCCGTTGCCGTGCAGATGCAGGTCACCCAGAAACTGCTTGAGGATAGGCTTGTGATCCCCATTGACTTTAACGGTATAGTCGCCTGCGGAAGCACCCAAATGTGTGAGGCTCTATATGGATATACGTCGTGGATATACATGTATTTTTCTGGACACACTTCTCCATTCTTGAAGTATGTTCGCTACCAGTAAAATATTTTGCCCTTCTGGTGGTATATACGCTCCTAGTATAGACGTTGACTTGCTAGCGGTACATACGCTTCCAGTATATGTGCCATCCAATAGAATACACGCGACGTATGTCATATACCAGTAATATACGTTGAACCCCTTGACGATCGCCATCTACAAGATCTGTGTGGTACTTGAACTGTTGTAAAGCAAGCAGGAACTCTTTAAGATGTTCAATCCACCAACGCGAGTTGGTCAAGGAACTCTCGGCTACGTCAGCTTGCCACACAAGGAAGGAAGCGTGCCTAAGCAAATCTTTATAATAAGCAAAATTAAATTTGATGGAGACCTCCTCCTCACGACCGTTTGCATTGCCCTCACAACGACAGCGGGCCAGCTACATCCTAACTGCTAGGCAGCTGCTGGTGAAGTGTTCCGGGGTTTTTTAAATACAGAACATGTGCCACGCGGCACGCAAGTCCTCCTCCTCCTCCTCCTCCTTCGCGGCTCTGTCTATGGTGTGTCTGGGTGTACATATGTGAAGTGCAGGTGGCTATGTTTGTGTGTGTGTGTGTGTGTGTGTGTGTGTGTGTGTGTGTGTGTGTGAGTGTGTGTGTGTGTATGTGGTTCTCTTCTTTCTTATTGCCTTAATAGATTGCATTTTATCTTGCTATTACAGATTACTTGCTCTTGCACCGGCAGTGTTTCAAGGTTACAATGTGGGAGCCCCATAGTGTGCCGTTATGTAACCCAGCCGATGGCCCAAAGTCTGCCCAAAGTCTGTGCACCGACAGGAGTTGAGAGCGCCTTACCAAGCACGTTGGTCAAGGCAGGGCCCCATATGCCGGCCCGAGCCATCCAAGTTTTTGACTTGAGGAGGCATCCGAGGGACACATATTGTTGGCGCATGAGGGAGTCCCCAAGCAAGAGGACCTTTCTTCCAGCCAAACACGTGTTCATCCCTTCGCTGCTCCAGGGCCGCAGCTGACAGCCCTCCGGTCGAAATATCTGTCGCCAGCAATATAATAGCATTTGGCAGGTGCATCGTTATATTTCAATATCATTTTTAAATGTTGGACTCTCGAGAGTTGGACTCTCGAGCTCGTTAGTTGGCTGAAAAGCTCTTGTAGTCATCATGACCGTGATCTCTCTCTCTCTCTCTCTCTCTCTCTCTCTCTCTCTCTCTCTCTCTCTCTCTCTCTCTCTCTCTCTCTCTCTCTCTCTCTCTCTCTCTCTCTCTCGCTCTGTGTGTGTGTGTGTGTGTGTGTGTCTGTCTCTCGCGCGCGCGCTCTCTCTCTCTCTCTCTCTCTCTCTCTCTCTCTCTCTCTCTCTCTCTCTCTCTCTCTCTCTCTCTCTCTCTCTCTCTCTCTCTCTCTCTCTCTCTCTATCTGCGCACGCGGGCGCGGGCGCATGTGTGTGTGAGCGAGTGAGTGAGTGAGTGAGTCTGTGTGTGTGTGTGTGTGTGTGTGCGCGCGCGCGCGCGCATGTGTGTTCCTTCATTCCATTCTTAATAAGCGCAACTCCAGAGCGAGGTTCCTACTTGACAATTGCACTGGGAGGGGAGAGACCCAAACATGGAATGGTTATTCTGCATTTCCAAGGCGGGACTGCCGGTAACGAAAGGATACTAATACGGGGCATGGCACAGGTAAGCTTTAGAACTCAAAAGAAAGATATTCCTGCCAAGTAATCACGCCCGCATGTGATGTTCAAGCACAGCTAATGGGTTTACAATTCCCATACAGCACAACACCCACACCATTCAACACACCAAACCACCCCAACCACACATCCAACTCACCAGGCTACCCAGCCACCCATCCATCAAACATAGCAGCCCCCCCACCCACCCATCCAACACACTCTGAAACTCCGGCGTCCTAGTCGATATATGTTTTACCAATTGGGAAGCAAACCCTGTTGCAGGGGATTCACCTTGGCAGCTTCTGCGCGAAAGTGCGCCTGATCTTCTGGTGTCATGTTGCGGAAACCCTCTGCATTTAAGCAATCAAAGTCTCTGGCCCATGCGGGGCACTCGGCCATGTCTGTGAACACCGGCGGGACTTCGTTGTCCTCCGGCGACTCCCATGTTCCTGGGACCAGTACATGCACACAAGTGGTCAAAATTTAATACATGTACCCATTCAGTGAGACAGTATGCATTTGACAAGCACCTGGTATTGGTACTATGAGGTGTTCAATACTTGATGCTGGTAACCATTTGCCAGTGCATCTTATCTCACATATCTCATCTCTCTGTACTCAAGCGTTTAGGGGTACAGAGAAGATTCCATCCTGTGCTGGTTCTTATGTACTGCTTTCATGTAGTTTGAACCATGTTCTGCATCGACCCAAACTCAGTTGTGCACTTAACTTCAGTCATGCATTCTAGATCTCGTCCTCACCAGACTACCCTTGTCAGTGTGCCAGACTCAGCACCGGATTTTCGAAATTCATCCAATATTATTTTTTCAAAATAGAGCCACTAGGTATTCCCCAAGCTTCTACAGACAGTGAGCTGTTCAATGAAAAAATGCCAGATGCGGCAAGAGTTTTGTGATGGCTCGGATCCTCGATCTCATTACACATAAGGCTAAAGCTAATCGCTCTTTTAGGCACATTGGATTCCCTGGGACCAGCTGTATTTGAACTTTTGGATCGAATAAGGCGGCAGGGCACAGCAAAGTCCACACGTACCTTGTAACTGTGCGAACTGCTCGAAAGGGCAGTACTGAAGACCTGATACTCCCGATACTTTGTTGGTACCTGCTTCAGTGGATAATCACTGTTAAAAACTTTGTTTCTAGCCCGAAACCGGTAAACGGATGGCACCTCAAAATGGGTCGTAAACTGAAGAATCAATGAAGACAATGACACTTTCCGATTCTTGAATCGATTGATTTAATGCAAATGTGATATTCCTATCCTCCGTATGTTACGAAAGTTTGTGCATGGCAAGTCGCTCAACGACTAGGAACGGACGCTTACCCAGTGTGAGAAGGAAGACGAGGAAAAGCAGATGAAATCTAAATTTACGAGATTTCAGCCACACTGACCTCCCAGTCATGTTAAGGGGATACTTGCGATCTCGCTAATTATGTCGTCCTTGCTCGTTGGGGACGATGGCTTTGTCACCGAACCTCGTGACTTTCACATGCTTCAGCCAACAGTCCTTTAAACCCCTAAACTAACATTGATAACTGTCAAGACTTCAGTATGAAGCACCCCTTGAAGGCGCAATGACTGCATCAGTGCCGGCTTAGCGATTGCCGCATGAGCAGGCTCTATTCATGGCCGGATGGTACCATCATGCTGCTCGTCGGTCCGTTGGCCTTCACGTACAACGGGCCCACGGAAGTGGCCCCCCTTTGGGGTCATTATTGGCGCCTATCCGCCTGTCCCTAACGGATTCTGCCGCGGGTATCCTGGGGATGCAATTCACCAGTCCCAATCGCAGCTTCCGATTTCTGAATAAGGAAACCCGACATAGACAACAAAGCTCCTGAATCTAACAGATCAACCGACCCCCGGATAATAATAAGGGGCAAAAGAGGAAGACGAGGACGAACAACCCTAGGGCTGACAGAGGGTCTTCTTCGGACTGATAGAAGTGCTCCACTTTCCCTTTAAAAGAGCTCAAAGGCCGGCAGTCTTGTGCGGGAAAATCAAGTGCATCTGCCCGGGTCCAAACACCTGGTACACTTAATGGTAAAGGAAGGTACACTTCAAAAGTACGTGTACGCATGAGGACCACGACACACCACAAAATCAAGCAGAGCACACAGGGCAAAACAAGCCCTTAATCACCATTTAAGCCCTGTACACAGCTCAACATCATACACGCGTTGACAGTACACAACACAATGTCAGGTATAGCAACGACAGCAAACAAGCCCTGTACACAGTTCACTGACCGTTGAGTGACATGTGAATCCTGAACCTCCAGGGCTTGGCTGGCACTGAAACAGTTGAAAGCAACAGCGATTAAGGTATTGCAACACCCTGCAGAGCTTCCATGCATTTTGAGCAATGGTAGACACTACGACGAGGTCATCCCATTTGGCAAGAGGGCCACCACATATCTTGTAAGTAACCCCCAAAATCTGTCTATGTCCTCCAAACTTAAACCCTCATGCATCGGCATTGTGGACCATAAAGTTACTCAAGCCCCCACATCTCTCCCTCCCTCTCTATTTTGATCCACCCCCTCCCCTCCCCCGGGAGGGCCCTCCATGCCCCCTTGTCTCTCTCTCTCTCTCTCTCTCTCTCTCTCTCTCTCTCTCTCTCTCTCTCTCTCTCTCTCTCTCTCTCTCTCTCTCTCTCTCTCTCTCTCTCTCTCTCTCTCTCTCTCTCTCTCTCTCTCTCTCTCTCTCTCTCTCTCTCTCTCTCTCTCTCCCCCCCCTCTCTCTCTCCCCCTCCTCTCCCCCCCCCCCTCCACTTTCTTCTCTTCCTCCCTCCCCTTCCACCCCTCTCCCTTCCTCTCCCTCTCCCTCTCCCTCTCCCTCTCCACCTTTCTCTCTCGCGTGCGCTCGCTGTGGCCCCCTCCTAGGAACCGACATTCAGCAGTGACAGGCTAGCCTGATTTTGGGCGAAAAAGCAGACATGTCACGACGGCCCGCCCGCCAATTCACTGAGACACTCATGCTAATCCAAGAAAAAATTGCAGAGATTCCTTTAAAATCTTGTAGGACAATTCGGAACTCCATTCAGCTGTCAGGAGGAGCCTTGAGGAGGCATCATGCGGCAAAAGGCAGCAGCGAGCCGTTGTAACCCAGTCAGAGGACCAGATATGGCGCAGCGTCAGGATGATCAGCTGAGGTCTGGCGTACATGAAACATGCTCAAAGCGAAGCCAAAGGATAGGCATTTTGGACACAGTTCATCGACTGAGGACGTACTATGGTGAGCGTGGCCAGCAAGAATAATCGAGATATGGTCAGTGATGATGCTCACCCTATGAAACTCGATTAAACAAAGCTCCAGATGTAGGAAGGGTAGTAAGTTACACTGTATTAATGGTCTGCAGAATTTTGTGGGGACACGTTACACGCTTGATGTCCCTTCTCCATTACAAGGGTTGCAATATTTCATGCATACAGCAAGAATCAACGCCCATTTTCAAGGACGCAAATGCAAATGTACCGTGACTATACCTTTTACAGCTGCAATAATATCTAGGGACCCTTGTTTCTGTGCTATCCTACAGAATTAGTGGAAGCAACACAAGTGCTCTCTAAGGTCACATACGAAGCAGCAGTACCGAGTTGCGGCAAAAACATCATCAGAACCGTTTGGACCAAGATCAGTGCTTGAACTGGATGATAGTCATTTCGCTATACTAGTATGTGTATTTAGCTGCTTTACTATGTCTGCATGTGGCCGTTGCACGCGCCCAGATGGCGCAGATGAGCGTGTGTCCCACTCGACTTGGAAAAACCAACGGCGCTTTGCGCTCATGATCTCCCAAGTTGCCATGCAAATGTTCCTCACGAGCTTTTCAGATAGAGAGTGCTTCCAAGCACTGCGGATGCCCATTTCCCAAACATGGGGGGTTTTACAGCCCTTGGAACCATGCGCAAAAACACCAGTCATAAAAAGCACCCCACGGCCTTTCGCAGCAGGCTTGCAGACGGCTGCTGCGTACGGCCGCAACCTTGCAGATGCAGGCCACACCCTTGGCCTGATTTGCTGGGAGCACTTGACCCTCAAGCTGGTGGCTGGAACGCCACCCACCCTGCCTGTGAAGCTGCTTGTGCGGTCCGACAGGTACTAGCCGGCTGCCTGCGTGCCGGCCTGTGCATGTGTCCTGATACAGGGGTGGCTGGAACGCCACCAATGCCTGCTTGTGACGCTACTCGTGCAGCCCGACGGGTATTAGCCAGCTGCCTGCGTGTCGGCCCGTGCATGTGTCTGATACTGGGGTGGCATGCTCATTCTTTCCATCCCACCCCGTTGGACTTCATGCCGTTGCGCGGACAGGCATCTGGATGCGACTCACTGAGCCCGCCCGCCTCCTTAGGGGAAGGGGTGTACAGCGCGCCCAAGCTCAGAACTGCAAGCGATTTCTGCAGCTCGGAGACATCGAAGGCTTCCTGCCCACAAACTCGACCTCCCGGTCCTCCCAAGGCAGCTGCAGGAAGTTGGCTGGCGCTGAACGTGCCCGCCAGAGAGTGGCTCTCCAGTGCCACAAACGGCGCCCCGCTCCGAGCTGCGCAGTGGCATCAACACACATCATCAAGGCCATAGCATCATTGTCCCCTTTCTACTGGAGTTCGACCGAACTTCTCTGTTTTTGCTTTCCCCATTTCCTGCCTTCCCCTGATTTTTCCACGTTCGCTGGTTTATTCGCGGCGCCGCGCGTGCGTGGGCGTGTGCGTGTGCGTGTGCGTGTGGGTGCGTGTGGGTGTGGGTGTGTGTGTGTGGTGTGTGGCGCGCGCGGGCGCGTGGCGCTTTCCTGCACATCCCAAAGCACATTGTGAGGGTTCAGAGATCATGCCAAGAAACTATTACATGAAGAGACTGCCTTGCAAGATAAGCATTTAGAGGCAGTTCGGGGGTCCACGCACTTTCTCACATCACATTGACATGCGCTGCCAAAGCTTCTTTGACAGCCCCCCCCCCCCCAAACCCCAATCCCCCCAAAGACCCCTTTTGCAATCTGGCCTTTATCTGCATAGGGTGGGTAAAGCACCTGACGGTGAAGGTGGCAGTGGTAGGGCTTGTTTGCTTGAAGTTTGAGAAGGAGATGCCTGGGGATGAGGACAGCCACGAGCATCCTTCAGCTCCGTGAGGAAGAGCTCATACTCATTGGTAAAGACAGGTGGACTTCCAGGAACAATCTTCACCCCTTCCGGGTCATGAGGAAAGACCACGCCCTCCGTATTCTCGGCTGAGCCGCCGGCTTCAGCCCGGATCCTGTTCAGGCAACACAACTGGCTCAAAACCCCTGGTACGTGTAAGACAGCATCAATAGATTCCAAAACCCCAATTTGGTCTTTCTCCACTGATGCAGTGTCCCAGCTGCACCGCATGTGAAATCAAAACCACACTCAATCAATCGTCCTTCCCTTAGAACCCGGTGCGGTTTGGAACATGCGCAATCCACCAGCATTGGGCTTACAATCTTGTAGATGCATTAGTGCCTCTTATCTCGCAGAAACAAAGATTCCACCAAAGGACTCAATCTCAATTTCAGGGGCATGTCAACATACCAATACTCTGTAATGGAAGAATGTTGTTTCACACGTGCAAGCCCGTAAGGATTTCCTAAGAGTGCTTCCATTCGACACTTGCCCAGAGATAAACCCCTGCGAGCTTGCTCCCAATTATGACAAAGGATATAAAACAGTTCCTGAGGCTCAGTCCGTTTGCAGCAGAGTGTGAGGGTCCCTTCCACCACAGACGAATCCAAGGTTTGATGGATGGTCAGAAGGGTCTGGCCTCTCAGTACGAGCAGTCTGCTTCGGTTCTATCGTTTCCTCTCTGCTGCCTCAAGGGATCACTTCCATAGGGTGACTTGCCTGCACAACCGCAGCCTCTCTCTCTCTCTCCAAATCCGTTCTCTCTCGGCTCTCAAATCCCTTGTCTCGCTCTTGTCCCTTTTTCTCTAAAAAAAAGCTCTTTCTTCTCTCTCCCTCCTCTTCTCTTCATTCCTGTGCGTGTGTGTGTTTGTGTGCAATCGTCTGTGTGTGCGTGTGGTGTGTTGTGTGGTGTGTATGTGAGCGTATGTGTGGTGGTGGTGTGGTGTGGCGCGCGGGCGTCCTCGTTCCTCTCTGTGCTTGCGGTCTCGTGCTCCTCTTCAAATAATTATCAAAAGGCTTCCAAAAAGGCCATCGTATGGAGCAGGAGAGGACCTTATCCAGGCTAT
>KV908553.1:2500-7500 GCA_002005505.1 Botryococcus braunii
GCGGAACCTCTGCGATACCTCCCGCTTCCCTGATTGGGAAATAACTGACCACGTTCCCCTCCTTCAGGTAATCCCAGCCTCCCAGCTCTTGAGGGTTCCCCCTCCCTCTGGTACCCCCCCCTTTGTTGTTGTTGTTGTGTTTTTTTGTTTTTTTTTTTTTTTTTTTTTTTTTTTTTTTTTTTTTGGTGTTTTTTGTTGTTTTTTCAAGTAATAAATAAGTAAATAAACTTGCCCAAGTGAGGCCCTGTGGACCAATCAGCTAGCATGGCCACGCCTCGCTTTTGTTTCAGCATCCTGTGAAATCCTCGTCATCAGGTATCCCGGGCCTCGCGCTCCTGCGGTCCCGCCTGTTCCGGTACCCTGGCCCGGTCACCTCCCGGAATCCCCTCCTTCGGGTACCCTGGTGACCTTAAGAAGAGACCTTTGGGATCTTCCCCTTTCCCGGTACCTTGGGCTCCTGGTGACATCCCCGTTATTCAGAATGTTCGGTTTCAGAACTGAGCATGCTTCAGGTACCCTGTCCTCCCACCTCCTTCCGGTACCCCCAGCCTCCCAGCATCTTGGGGGTAGTGTGTCCTGGTACCCCTGCTGCCCACCTCAGAGAATCCCCACTGCCTGGCCCCCCCCCCCCCCAATTCTAGTTTTCTGCCTCCCTCCGCCATGCCCCCCCCCTCCTCTCTCTCCACCCTCCCCTTTCCCAACCACTTCTCCTCTTCATGCCTATCCCCCCTTCTCAACCACCTCTGCCCCCCCCCCCCTTTTTGTCTCCACCCTTGACCTTCCCGGGCAAGTGTAGATGCAATGATCAGAGAACTTTCCTCGATGAAATCAAAATCTTTTCAAACCTAGCAGTGTCTCTTAATATATATGAACGATTAGAAAGTCCTGTGGTTGTCTTGCCTGGAACGGTAAGTGTGGCTGGTGTCCCCATCCGGGGTTCGAGCCCTGGAAAGTGTCAATCGTCTCTCAACTGTTTTTGTCCCCCTGCCATGGTGAGATGAGGTCAACCCTCTGTCGCCAAGAATGGCCATAACTTCAATGACTGAATGCAAAGGAAGCATTCCAAAAGGACAAACATTTGGAACTCAGATGTCCAGAAGAATGCCAAGTCTAAGTTGACGTTTTCTATATACAAGGAAAATATAGGCAGGGGTGGCTTTGAAATTGTGATATTTTGTTCTATTGGTTTTCTACACTTTAGAATGTGTTTTGCCTGGCCACTCCAAGTGTGGGGGTCGTAAGTGCAGCCTGTTAACTCGGCCTATAAATGCCTCTTTGCCGTCACAGCCGGTGTAAGTAGATTATTAAAAACAAAGGACGATCCCCCTCTCTCCACCCCCCTCTCTCTCAGCCGCTCTCTGTGTCTGTCTGTGTTTGTAAGTTTGTGGGTAAGTCTGTATCTGTGTGTGTGGGGATGCGTGCGGGTGCGTGTGTGTTTTTTTGTATGTGTGTGTGTGCGTGCGTGTGTATTTTGTTTGTTTGTGTGTGTGTGTGTGAGTGAGTGTGTGTTTGTGTGTGTGTGTGTGTGTGTGTGTGTGTGTGTGTGTGTGTGTGTGTGTGTGTGTGTGTGTGTGTGTGTGTGTGTGTGTGTGTGTGCTGTTTTCCGTCCCTTTTTACTGTTGGGTTGATTTGGGGGGCGGGGGGTTGGCGTGGCGCTATAAATTAGGATGAAATCAAAGCAGAACGCCGATTTCAAATGTGACGGCGGGCCTTGCTGGGGCAGGCCCTGCTGGACGAGTGGAGGGCGGAGCTAGCGCGGAAGCCGCTGGGCATGAGTGAGGAAGAGGCTTGCCGCCTTCTTGAGGTTTCCGTTGGCCCTGACGGCAAGGTGACCTTCCTTCCTACCACACATCCACCCTTTGCCACCCACGCCCCCCCCCCCCCGGTCCCTCTTTTCTCACCTACTTGCTTGGTTTGCCGCCCCCTCCAGCTTTCCTTGGGCCGTGATGGCGAGGTGGCCTTCCTTCCTTCCTCTACACATCCACCCTCCCCCGTACCCGGGTCTTTCTTGGTCTTTCTTTCTCTCACCCCCTTGTTTTGGCTTGCCGCCTCCTCCAGGTTTCCGTTGGCCTTGATGGCGAGGTGGCCTTCCTTCCTACTACACATCCACCCCCCCCCCCCCCCCCGGAGCCCTCTTTCTCTGACCCCCTTGCAATGGCTTGCCACCCCCTCCTGGTTTCTGTTGGCCTTGACGGCGAGGTGGCCTTCCTTCCCACTGCACATCCACGCTTCTCCGCCCCCTTCTCCTGGTCTCTCACTCCCTTCTCTCCTCCCACCTCCTTCTCTCCCCCCCTCCGCCTTTCCCCTCTACCTAGCAACGCCCCCTCCTCTCCGGCTCCCCCCTCTCCGTCCCCTTTACCCCTCCTCTCTGCGTTGTGTGTGTGTGTGTGTGTGTGTGTGTGTGTGTGTGTGTGTGTGTGTGTGTGTGTGTGTGTGTGTGTGTGTGTGTGTGTGTGTGTGTTGGGGGGGGGGTGTGTGTGTGTGGCTGTGTGTGTGTGTGTGTGTGCCTGGGTGGGGGGGGGGGGTGAGGGGTAAGTCAAGTATGTACAGACTCCCCAACCGCATGTCCCCCTCCTGCGCAGCCCCACGACACACACACACACACACACACACACACACACACACACACACACACACACACACACACACACACACACACACACACAGACATGGAGCAGGGTACAAGGCATCCTCCAGCAAAGCCGCAGTCGGAGTAGTTCATCCAGCAACTGTCTATGGGCAGCTACGACTTTCACCGGGTGGAAGGGAGATTAGTGTCCTGCACGGTGGGAACGGGGGCGTACTTCGTGTTCGCACATACCCTCAAATACCTCTCACATTTCTCTTATATATTTGTCCGTGTGCGCCGGGCGATACACTCTTCATGCTTCTTCCAAGGCGTCATGGGACCGGGGCTGCTGTGAGGTTTTGGCGCCCTGGGATTGATAGTTTGCAAGGAAGGCAGTGGGAAAGTGGTGGAGGGGCTGGCCTTGCGCAGGTGGGGGAGGAGGAGCTGAAGGCATCGTACCGCAAGCTGGCACGCAAGTACCATCCGGACAAGAACCCGGAGGGGCGGGAGCGCTTTCAGGAGGTGCGGCGTGCCTACGAGCGCCTGCAGGCCGGTGCTGCAGGCGGGCAGGGCCCCCAGCCCTGGCGCCTCCTTCTCATTCTCAAGGTACCCGCCTTACTTAACCCTCTTCAGTACTGCCATCAGTAATTGTAACCCTCTTCAGTACTGCCATCAGTAATTGTAAACTCTCTTCAGTACTGCCATCAGTAATTGTAGATGCTGCTGATAATATCAGGGCCCCCAACCCTGGCGCCCCCTCCTCATTGTCAGGGTGTGCGGTACGTGTCCATGTGTGTATTGATGCTCGATCCCTCCACCTTTGCAGAACACTTGCTTTCATTCTGTTGTCAGCACATTTGCTCAGGGTTTCCTTTCTCTCTCTGCACAACCTCTTTGCCTCCCCCCCCCCCCCCATTTCTCTAAAGACAGGCGTGACCCCTTCACAGACAGGGGCAACTTGTGTCAAGCGGGTTGGGGATCGGGCCCTCGGGGCTGGCTGATCGGGCCCTTGGGGGAGTTCTGCAGGCGCAGTGTATACTGTTCAGGCGGTACCCTGAGGTACTGGCTCCCTTCAAGTATGCTGGGTACCCCCTGCTGCTGAGAGCAGTGGAGCTGCCACCTGATGAGGAGGAAGCCTCTGCGGGACGGCCCCACTTCCTGTCCCCCGACATTGTACCGCAGCTCCAGGTGCCTCTTCCTTTCCCATCCGTGTCTC
Source organism: Botryococcus braunii (assembly GCA_002005505.1). NCBI lineage: Eukaryota > Viridiplantae > Chlorophyta > Trebouxiophyceae > Botryococcus > Botryococcus braunii. The sequence continues at coordinate 6,286 of KV908553.1, forward strand.
CAGCAGTACTACCTCCTCTTGGCAAATTCAGCGGTGCACTTGATTCTGCAACGCCCAAACACATTCGAGAGGAGTATCCTAAATGTAGTTTTGTGATAATGCCCATATATTAGGGCACACACCCGCGCGCGCGCGCGCACACACACACACACACACACACACACACACACACACACACAACGCAAGGACGCACAGGGTGCAATTCGCGAGGCCTGAGAGCAGGGAGTGAGGATTGCAGTGGCGCAACGGAGCTGACGCAACCGGTTGGGGGGGGGGGGGGTCTGCTTTCCAAAAACAAAATTGCATCGCAAGAATCTTTCCTTTTTAGCTGGAAAACGGGCGCACGCGGGAACGGGCGCACGCCTGCGGGGGTTCACGTACGATACAAACCAAATTTAGTATATATGATGTTCACAGAGATTGAAAGTAAATATGAGGTACGCAGGCAGCAACGGAGCTGTGCTGGCTGACGTGCGTGTCCTCGGAGCTGAACGGGGAGGAGGTGACGAGGACGGGAGGGGTGCGCGTGCTGGCGCGTCTCCTGCAGCGTTGCCTTTCCGTCATCCCGCGCGACGTGGCGCCGCACGCTCCTGCCGCCCTCCTCACCACCAACGTGCTGAGGGCCCTTGCCGGGATGGCCTCCTTCCCCTCTGCTACCTCGCAGCTTCTCGACAGGTGCCCCCGCTGGCCCCCTCGAACGCAGCACTGGATCTCTTATAATTATGGCGGTACAAAACATGCGGTACAAGACCCGGAGGGCGCGGGAAAAGGAATGAATCGGCGGAGGCAAGAGACCCCGTACCACCCGGTAGCCCCAAGAACAATGTGTTTGATGATTTGATGACTTTTCCTTCAAAGGGGGGGGGGGAGGGAACAAACTCAGAGGAAAAACCCTTTTTTTAAGAAAACACACTTTACACGTCCACACACTTTTTCCAAGGGCTCCCCCGAGGGGTCCCCAGAAACCGAGAGGGGCTGTGTGCGGTACAGCCCGGGCCTGGTGGGAGACATTGTGCGCAGCTGCTCGCTGGAGAGGGCGGCGGCGGCGGTGGACGCAGCCCTTACCCTAGTCTCGCAGATGGCCGTCACGGAAACCCTACAGGCGGCCCTGCTGGAGGCGGGGGCCCTCGCCCACATCGTGCCGCTGCTCTTCTGCTACGATGACACCCTGGAAGCCGAGGAGGTTGCCTCTTTATGCAACGAACCCCCGCCGGC
>KV908553.1:10000-12500 GCA_002005505.1 Botryococcus braunii
CTCTTTGGTCTAATAGGTAGAGTGCGCATGGGGACACGAAGGGGATTACGGAGCTTTCGTAACCACTGGGACTCGTATAGATGTTACACCCTTATTGCACCAACTCCCAACCCCCCCCCCTCCTTGTGGGTAGGGGTCCCATCGCCTTGTGGACAACACAAAGCCTTAGACAGCGTGCTCGTGGCTCAGGCCAATTCCACACCGGGGAAGTTCGTTTACATCCACTGTAGTTCCGCGAACACCTGGGATTAGTCTCCTGCACTCTTTGCATTTAGCTAGGATTTGTTTCAGGCAATATGCGTGGGCAAAGGAGGGAGCACATGCACCTCATCGACGCCTGCACCGCCCTGCAGAGCTGGGCTTGTCTATCGCATTGGTGAAGTTTGTTGAAGCTTTTGGTTTTCATGGACGGGACCCCAAAAAAGCGCAAATGACATTGTGTAGAAGTCCAGTGAGGAGCTGGCACAAGATGTTACTATATATTGCCTGAGACAAAAGAGTACCGGACTGATGTAAATCATAGAGTATGAATTTCTGAGAGGTTCAGAATTGCTGAGAGGTTAAATCAGGATCGATTTTCTTCACAGGGTTATCACGTGGGTGTGTTTGACCCTTGTCGCAGTCTTCGATGCTTCTGGACCTTTGTTTTGTGCTCGCTCGTGAGGCACCCCTTCATATTTATCCCATCTGCGTGGCTACAATGTTTGGAATGCGCTCCCACCTCCCCCAGCCTTGATGGCCTTGATGTCCTTGATGGCCTTGAGGTAGGCAGGAGAAGCAGTGCGCGTTGAAAGGGGTTGGAGGGCCGCTGTGCAGGCCATATGGAACAGCAAAATGCGGGAAGAGGTGTTGGAGATGCTGCAGAAGTGGAGGGCGCACCCCGACTCCTCGCCGCCTCTGTCTGCATTCCAGTTCAAATCCATCCAGGTTTGGCATCCTGTGAAACCTTCCTGAACACTTTTTTTCCTTTTTTGCGTTGTGTGTGTGTGTGTGTGTGTGTGTGTGTGTGTGTGTGTGTGTGTGTGTGTGTGTGTGTGTGTGTGTGTGTGTGAGAAAGAGAGAGAGGGGGGAAGTGGCAGGGGGGGGGAGAGAGAGAGAGAGAGAGAGAGAGAGAGAGAGAGAGAGAGAGAGAGAGAGAGAGAGAGAGAGAGAGAGAGAGAGAGAGAGAGAGAGAGGAGAGAGAGAGAGAGAGAGAGGGGGGGGGGGGGCGGGGGGAGGTGGGGGGAGGGGGAGGGGGGGGGCAACTATCATTTATTTTTTAAATGTATGTTTTGAGTTAGCGTTCCACGGGCCCTTTACCGCCGGCTCCTCCAAAAGCCTGTAACCCTTGTGTCTCCTAACTGGGGATATTCAGGGTTTGCATAAGCCCTGGAAATCCACATTTAAGGGCATAAGCACTGCGTGTGAGCTTCAGAGGTGAGGAAGTCATTCGATGTGAGAGCCTTGCCGCACACCTGAGGCGGGACCCAACCTCAGCCCCACACTCCACCCTCTACCCTTCTCTCAACCCCAAAGTCGTTTTTTTTTCCCTTCCTTAGAAAAGCGTGGCTTCTTGCAAAACTTACTCGTGCCATCTGTCTTTGGCAAAAACCTCCAGAGCCTAGGGTCTTCCTACCGACAATGGGAAAAAGAGGATAATCACTCAATGGATTGGGGACTTACGTAAGTCCAACCGCCCCCCCTCCCCCCCAAACCTTCGCCCCTGAGATCCTGGACACATGTAGCCTCCGCTCCTCAGGCTGCGAGCTCGGAGTCCCCGACGCACTGTTTTCTATTTTGTTTGTTTGTTTGTTTGTTTGTTTGTTTGTTTGTTTGTTTGTGTGTTTGTTTGTTTGTTTGTTTGCTTGTTTGTTTGTGCCGAATCCCTCCCCAAATCCAAACTGCTCCTCGATTCTAAATACCACTGCTTCCCGTTTTCAGGTGCTTTCCTGCCTTTCGTTGCACCCCTTCCCTCCCCATATTCCGCTTGCTGCATCCCCCCCATACATGCCTTCACCAAAAGCCTTTTTTAAAAATGAGTGTCTCCGCCTGTTGATACTCGCTGTTTGTGTTACAAACCATCATGCAATGAATCCCGCTCCTCGAGAACCAGGGGTTTGCCTTTCTCACATCTTCTTTTTCATCCTTTTTACCCTCTTTTCTTTGTTGTCGTTTGTTTTAGTTTTTTTGAGTTAAGTTTTTGTAAATTTCTCCCATCTTTGCCCGAATGTCGTGGAGTGCCCCCCCCCCCCCCACCCGAGCCCCCGGCCCACCGAGCCAGCCCTTTCAGGATTGGTGGTAGGCTGGGATTTGAAAAGAAGTGTGGTAGTACGACTGGTACATGAGGGATATGCGGGTCACGTGCCTGTGGCTTGCCTGCGCTTGAGGGATCGTGGGGTACGTTTGCGGGTGTCTGCTACATTCTCCATCACCTTACTAATAACCTTGTTCTGGCGTCTGTCCCCGTGCCAGACCCCTCCCCCGGGGCCTCCCCCCCCCCTGGGAGGGGCCCCGGGGAGGG
>KV908553.1:15000-16193 GCA_002005505.1 Botryococcus braunii
GGGGCTCTGTTCCTCCTGGCCGGCCTTCTGCCTCCCACCTTCACCTCTTCTGCCGCCCCGGTGAGGATTTGCTGTCTGGAAAGAGTGGGAAAATGTTTCTTATCCAAAAGAAAAGAAACCCCCCCCCCTCTTTGTACAGCCCCTGCACCCGATGTACATCACATGAGCCCCATGCGCACCCAGTCCAGCCGGCGGGTGGTGTTGAAGCCCTTTGGACCAGCACGATTCAGGAACATTTTTCCCCAGGTCCACCGAGTTCTTTCACAGCGTAACAGGGGAGAGGGGCAATGTTTCCCCCAAAAATCCTTGATTGGGATCACTCCTCTGCTGTCAGCAGTACAATCTCCTCCGGGGTCACCTCTCTGCTGTTGGCAGTACAATGTCCTTTAGGGTCACCTCTCTGCTGTCGGCGGTACAATGCCCTTCTGGGTTCACCTCTGCTGGCAGCAGTACAGCGTCCTTTGTGTCCACCCCTCCCCTGGCGGCAGTACAGTGTCAAACATTTTGGGTTCACCTATCTGCTGTTGGCAGTATGACGTCCTCCCGGGTTCACCTGTCTGATGACGGCAGTGCAATAGTATTTGAGTCCACCTCTCTGCTGTTGACAGTACCTCTCTGCTGTTGACAGTACAGCACCTTTTGGGTTCACCTCTCTGCTGGCGGCAGTACGACGTCCTTTGGTCCATCTCTCTGCTGTCGCAGGACAATAACATTTGGGGTCACCTCTCTGCTGTCGGCAGTACAATGCCATTTGGGTTCCTCTCTCTGCTGTCGGCAGTACAATGGCATTTGGGTTCCTCTCTCTGCTGTCAGCAGTACAATGCCTTTTGAGTCCACGTCTCTGTCGACCATTTGCCTATGGAGCCAATTGAAGGGCTCCTCGAATGAGATGTAGCCGGATTGGGACAGGCGGAGAGGGAGGTACGCGCAGCATGTGCAAGCCTGCTGGGAGCCCTGATGGCGCAACCCTTGCATGGCCCTCGGGTGGTGCTTCTGTGCGGCCGCCTGCTTCCTCCCGGCCTTGTCACTGCCATCCAGGTAGCTTTCCCTCCCCCTTCTCTCCTCCCCCCTCTTTGTCTTTGGCGCGGCGAGAGAGAGAGAGAGAGAGAGAGAGAGAGAGAGAGAGAAGAGAGAGAGAGAGAGAGAGAAGAGAGAGAGAGAGAGAGAGAGAGAGAGAGAGAGAGAGAGAGAGA
>KV908553.1:21841-24341 GCA_002005505.1 Botryococcus braunii
GAAGGGCACCAGCGTCCTGGGTACCACCACGCGACCGCATGTGGAGACACAGTCAGAGGACCACGGTAGGAGAGACCATGGCACCATGGATTTAACGGTCCTGACAGCCCCTTTCGGGCAGGGTCCTATGGCTGGTGACCAGGGGCGGGTCCCCTATGGGGGCCCAGCCGGAGACATGAATGGGTCCCTGCCCCAGGCAAGGCCACAGCAGGACGCTGTACAGGCAGTGCCGGCGGTACGGATAAGCTCTGATCGGGATCCTCTTGCTGGGCCCCTGGGCCCCGAGCCAGGGACTTCTGGCCCTGTGGCATTTCCAGAAGACGGAATCTCTCCCATGGCAATTCCCAGGGGAGGCTCAGCAGTATTACCAAAACTGGGAGACTCTGCAGTATTGCCAAAACAAGCAACATCTGAGGTGTCATCTCCAAGAGCAGGGCAGACACAGTGGGACGTGCAAGACCCGCTGCTTGGTGCGGTATGCGGATCCACGTTGCCACAGGCAGTGCAGGAGGGGGCAATTGATCCCCTGAAAGCATTGGGAATGACGGCAGTAGCGGCTGGCCCCCTGAGGGACCCTTTGCTCACGGCAGCCCTGCCTCCCCAAGTGGTACCTGTGGGAGGAGGCTCAAACTCTGGAAGCCTGCCAATTCTCCCCGAGACAAACATCCCCGTAGGAGTCTTAGTCCCCCAGTCTCCTGCGGGACCCAAGCCTGGGGACCGGGTCCAGCACTTGCCCATGGGTGGAAGAAGTACCGCAACGAGTGACCTGCCCGAGCAGAGCCCCTCGGCCATGTGGCCGGCGGGAAGAGGAATGACTGAATCAGGGCTCCGGTCCCCGCCAGGGTCCCAGCCCAAGTCTCCGCTGTCTCCCTCTAGCGAGGACGGCAGTCTGACAAGGTCCAAAGTCGATTTCAACCCCCTTTTGTGAGTGAACGCTCCAGGCTATATCAACCAGGGTTGGGAGGGAGGGGGGTTCATCAACAGCCAAAACAACCAGGCAAGGCAGGGGGCACTGTTGGGGATACATTTAATGTAGCGGATATAGTTCACTTTTCCCGTTGAACAGTGGATGGTCGCATGTGTACGGGGGGAACGGGGAGTTTTTGTGGTGCTTACGTAATATTTCCTCTGCGTGTGGCGGGTCGTGCACACTTTCCGAGTTTTCTAAAACAGTCGTGGAACTCTTTTAGGACGCATGCTGGACCAGCATTGCTGGTGCGTCTCACGGAGTTTCCGACTCGTTCACGTCGTCCGTCCTGGTCCCTCATCGTGGGGCGCTGCAGCTGCATGTGTCAGCATGCTTGCATATGGAATCAGGTTTTTGGCGGTTGCTGTCACGTGCACAGGGGCCCCAACGCCTGGACACTTTTGCAAAACCCTGAGATGGCTTGCAAGTTTTGCAAGCTAGGTCGCTGGAGAGAGCTGAGAGGGAAGAGTATATCCTGCCAAGAGTCCTGTGCCACGTGTGGGTAGATAGGAGCTGTTTGGCACCTTTTGGCTGTGTCAATTTATCGAGCATTCCCAGGTGCAGTGGGAATGCTCGATCGGACGAGGAAAAGAAGGGGCTACTGTACAGTCCATCCGAGGGGACTGTACAGTCCATCCGAGGAGGAAAAGAAGGTTCCACTGTACAGTCCATTGTACAGTCCATCCGAGGGGACTGTATACTCCACTGTACAGTCCATCCGACGAGGAAAAGAAGGGGCCACTGCCCCCGCCGGGGGGGGGGGGGGGGGCGGGGGGGCTGAACACGCCCAATGCTCATTTCAGGATGACCACCATGGCTCGAAGTCACGCTTGGAAGCCAATCTAAAGCAGGGCTCACGGTGCATAGCTGATCTGGGAAGAGGGAAGGAAGGAGGGAATATTACATCCAGGAGCAGCCATTCGGGCTGAAGACTTATGGAACCCTTGACGAAGTGAAGGGTGCAGTGTGAAGTGGCACCCTGACTCAATGAAAGTGGTGCTCGCTGCTATTTCGTTTGCTGTGTCCAGGAATCGAAATGAGGCGCTTGCATCCCATCACAAACAGTGAGCTCGCGCCTCTTGTTTCTTCGGTCAGACAAGGTTTCGAAAAGCAGGATCATTTAATGGAGGCCCTTTTACTTCATGTCAATCAAGCTATAATGCCAAATGGTGGTACCCTGTGTGTTAGGCAAATGTGTAAACTGTTAAATGGGTTTCGTGTCAGGCGGCCTATTTTTCCGTATCATGCCAGATGGTGGAAGTGGTGGAAGAAGAGGGGCCTGGTTGCACGACAAGGACTCGCTTGTATATTAGCCACTAATTCGTTCCCTCGTGCTGTGACTGAAGGCTGAAGACAGACCACCGAGGACAAGGGCATGACGAAGAGCAAAGAGGTATCCAAAACGTGTGAAACGTGGGAAAAGTGCTGAAAAAGTGTCTAAAACGTGTGAAAATGCTGAAGGAGGGACTTGGATCGGCAGCTGAGGGCTGCAGCTGGGCTTGTCAGGCAGTGGAGTGCCCGTAGGGATAATTC
>KV908553.1:29341-61694 GCA_002005505.1 Botryococcus braunii
TTCTGGATAAGGTCTCCGTGGAAAGTGCAGTACGACAAGTGTGCCTGGTAGTAGCGTAGCTCAAGGGACGTGTCCCTAGTCGGCGCAACAAGGATACATATTGTAAGGGATTCCGTGCAAGCTGAATGTAATGTCTCCGTCTCACTTCCTAAACCCTCTAATTGCACCATTCTTACATGTGTCTTTCTGATGCAGAGAAGTAGACTTCTCTCAATTTTCTATACATTTGTTCGTCTGAAACGTGCCCCTGCTCAACGTGAGCAGCATTAATTGTCTCGTGAACGTCCTCAGATGGAAAAGGAATATCAGGTGGGTTGTTCACAACTGTAGGGAAGGGATCAGGTGGTAATTTGTCGTTGAAGTCAACATCAGGCGAATCCTGATTAATTGCACCATTCTTACATGTGTCTTTTTGATGCAGAGAAGTAGACTTCAGACAATTTTCTATACATTTGTTCGTCTGAAACGTGCCCCTGCTCAACGTGAGCAGCATTAATTGTCTCGTGAACGTCCTCAGATGGAAAAGGAATATCAGGTGGGTTGTTCACAACTGTAGGGAAGGGATCAGGTGGTAATTTGTCGTTGAAGTCAACATCAGGCGAATTCTGATTAATTGTACAGTTTAAAATTTCAGCAGGAGGATGCAAGGAGATTTCATTCAGGCACGCATGAGCATTTACCTGTGAATTCCTGCCAACAAATCCTCGGCCACCTCTCCCGCGGAAATTACCACTGGATCCCCTTCCATGTTGGTTAAATTGCCCCCCTGTGGGGGTACTTCTGCCACCAGATTGGCCCTGACTTTGGCCCTGGCCTTGGCGTTGGTTATTCTGATGACCGCCACGAGCCTGTTTGTTCTGGTTGCTGTGCGGCCAAGGGCGATTTCTCTTGTTTCCTGTGAAATGACCAGAGCGGTCACGCCAGTCTTGGCCCTTGATGTTGGGTGTTTCCCTTGATGGGACAAAGAAACCCGACTTATACATATGAATAAAATTTGAATTTCTGAGGGCCTGCAGGACATCCTGTAGTCTCGGATCCACCTCCCCAGCAAAAGCAGTATCAATATACGTATTGATTTGCTGGTTCACTTGAGTTCTTAGCTTTTGGAGGAGGTCGCTATTTGACCTTTTCCCCCTCAATTAACATCGAAAGATTTTGAAATTGGCTTAAGAACTCTGAGAGAGGAGTCTTTTCGTCCCAGAATAGTTTGTTAAACTTGTTTTTCAATGCTCTTACATCCAGAGCAACATGATCGAATCTCTCAATCAGGTCAGATTTCATTTCTAGGTAGGTGGGTGATCTGCCCAATTTCTTATGGAGGGAGTCCATGGCTAGGATGGTGTCACCCTCTAATTGCACCATTCTTACATGTGGTATCGGTGTTGAAGTGACGATTTTGTTTCTGTTGTTTTGTCCGCTAAGCTACCGACACCAACCTTACAATGAATCGCAATACCCAAAAGGTAAGCCGGGATCATGCTGGCAAGGTTTCTCTATTAAGGACAACCAACCCGGTGGTTGGCGGGTGTTATTTTGCGGAGGTCAAGAAGTCTCAGGTTTTGGCCGATATCTTGGCTGGAACACCTGTTGATGGTGAACATGTTGATGAGCCGTTTTTGTGGTATTTCACAAAGATCTATGATGCTTTCTCGTCCATTTTCGGTAGGTTATTGGTCGCCCAATATTGGACTAGGAAGTCGCACGAGGTCTATAATGAGGAACTCGTTGACAAATTTTTGGCTGCCATGAAAGCCTTATTGGCTGATAATATCTTACAACAATCCTTAGCTTCTCAAGTTTTGCACATAATGAATTGTGGTACCGTAGTCGATCTTACGGAGCGTCTAGACGCCCTAAAGATCTCGCCCGAAGTGTTTTACAAAACCACATTAGATGAGTTAAAATCGGCGGCACCTGAGCGTGTGTCTTTGGGAGATAATTTCCCCTGGCTCTACGATAGACACGTGAGCTACCGGGGGAAGGATTGGGACTATGTCCATCCTGACCTTGAAGCAGCTGCAAAACAAAAATTTGGCTCATTTCAAGCTGATGATGAGGAACGTACTCCTCAACCGGCTCAAGCTGACGATGAAGGTTTCGACCCTCAACCGGCTATCGAACGACTTGTTACACCTGCGTTTTTGTTTGTTGAGGGAGGGATAGAGAAAGAGAGAGAGGGGGGGGGAGAGGATGGAGGATATGTGTATACATACACACACATACATATGTATATATATATCGGCCCTTGTAGTAAGAATTTGAACAATCATGTTGGACCGTCAGGGAAATCTGGAAGGAAAGGCAAGACTGGGATTTCTGGGATCCACTAGAGACCGCGGGAGTCTGCACGGCGCATTCGTCTGGATGCCGACACTTTCTGCTAGAGTTGCCAGTTAGATTTTGAAGAGCTGAGATGTCCAGAGCATTTGGAGCTGATTATGCAAACCATACATGAAAGGAATGATTAGTATAACTTTTAATAGGGTCCAATATGATTTGGGTGGTCTTTCCATAGGTTTGGACATTACGACAAAAGTTATATATTAATCATTCCTTTCATAAGATGTTTGCAAAATCGGCTGAAAACGCTCTGGAAATCTCAGCTCTTCAAATCTAAGCAGCAACTCCAGAAGGAAGTGTCGGCATCCAGGCGAATGCGCCGTGCAGACTCCCGCGGTCTCTAGTGGATCCCAGAAATCCCAGTCTTGCCTGTCATTCCACGTTTCCCTGACGGTCCAATATAGTGTTCAAGTTCTTACTACAAGGGCCGAAATATATATATATATATATATATATATATATATATATATATATATATATATATATATATATATATATTATATATATATATATATATATATATATATATATATATATATATATATATATATATATATATATATATATATATATATATATATATATATATATATATATATATATATAATATATATATATATATATACATATACATATACATATACATATACATACATATGTATGTGTGTGTATGTATACACATATCCTCCATCTTCTCCCCCCCCCCTCCCTCTCTCTCTCTCCCTCTCTCTCCCTCTCTCTGTCTCTCTCTCCCTCTCTCTCTCTCTCTCTCTCTCTCTCTCTCTCTCTCTCTCTCTCTCTCTCTCTCTCTCTCTCTCTCTCTCTCTCTCTCTCTCTCTCTCTCTCTCTCTCTCTCTCCGGGAGGTGGGAGGGTTTAACAAATTCTCAACGGAACCGCACGAAGACGCCAATCCGAACGCTTCCGCACGAAGACGCCAATCCGAACGCTTCACCAGCACACCCAATCGGAAGGAGCGACGGGCGGTGTGTACAAAGGGCAGAGACGTAATTAAAGCCTGCTGATGACAGGCGCTTACTAGGCATTCCTCGTTGAAGATGGATAATTGAAGCTAGCCCCATCACGATGCAGTTTCCCAGATTACCCAGACGGTCGACCTTTCGGTCAAGGCTAGGCTCGTTGCATGCATCAGTGTAGCGCGCGTGCGACCCAAAATATCTAAGGGCATCACAGACCTGTTGATCGCCTCACACTTCCTCCGGCTAGTCGGCGAGAGTCCCTCTAAGAATTCTTCGAAGTCGGCGGTCACCCATAGAAACAAGAAAGAGCTCTCAATCTGTCAATCCTCACTATGTCTGGACCTGGTAAGTTTTCCCGTGTTGAGTCAAACTAAGCCGTAGGCTCCGCGCCTGGTGGTGCCCTTCCGTCAATTCCTTGAAGTTTCAGCCTTGCGACCATACGCCCCCCGGAACCCAAAAACTTGATTTCTCATAAGGTGCTGGAGGGGTCGTCAAAAGAACACCCTCCAATCCCTAGTCGGCATCGTTTATGGTTGAGACTAGGACGGTATTCGAGCCCCCAACTTTTGTTCTTGATCAATAACAACATTCTTGGCAAATGCTTTCGCAGGAGTCCGTCTTCCACACTATGTCTGGACCTGGTAAGTTTTCCCGTGTTGAGTCAAACTAAGCCGTAGGCTCCGCGCCTGGTGGTGCCCTTCCGTCAATTCCTTGAAGTTTCAGCCTTGCGACCATACTCCCCCCGGAACCCAAAAACTTGATTTCTCATAAGGTGCTGGAGGGGTCGTCAAAAGAACACCCTCCAATCCCTAGTGAGACTAGGACGGTATTCGAGCCCCCAACTTTTGTTCTTGATCAATAACAACATCCTTGGCAAATGCTTTCGCAGGAGTCCGTCTTCCATAAATCCAAGACTTTCACTTCTGACAAGCCATAGGCTCCGCGCCTGGTGGTGCCCTTCCGTCGAATTCCTTGAAGTTTCAGCCTTGCGACCATACTCCCTGTAGCGTTAACTAAGCGGAAGAGGTTTTTATGAGACAGTGAGACGTTCGTGGTGTGCAACGAAAGAGTGTTACATGATTGATTCGCAAGCGTACTCTTAAACCCAGGGTGGATTGAATTATACTGTACTGCCACAGACGCGTAGTCGGGCAACCGAGCGAACTACTTGAGCGAGGTTGTACTGCGAATCCAGATCACATGGCAAGTCAAAGAGCAATGCCAAGGACCATACTAGAGCATTATACCCTAGGAAATGCTACATGCCCTCCCCCTTGGCATAAGCTATGAGATGTTGTTTATGGCAATGGGGCCACAAACGTAAGACAGGGGCATCACGAACCCTGCTTACTGCAACTATAGATAATCACACCTCCTATAGTTACCAAACCAGCAAGTCAGAGGATGAAGTCCACAAAGCAAGTTAGCACGACACAGACGAGGGACTCATCTGCTCAATGCCCGAATACCTTAACATTCTAAGGACTATCTTCTGCAAGGCGGATCCTCTAACTTAGGGGACGAACTCTCTAGACAGCACTCACACCAGTGATGAAACAATTAGGTTGAGTCATTAGACTAGCACTTGTCCAAACCTTAGGTCCAGTTACCCTGCACTGCAGTGTAACCTTCGCTTGAGGTGGCTTTCCAACTAAAGGCATAAGGCATATCGTCTAGAGCAGCAAGCTATACACAACTAACTGCCACATAGTGTATCTCATGGGTAAGATACCAAAGCAAGTTACTCATGCACGGAACTACAATTTGCAGCTACACTGCCACAGCAAGTGCATCACAAAATGGAGCCGTGGGTCAGGAAACATAACCCATGCAAAACAATTAACCAAGAGACATGCATGCAAGTCCCAATTCACGAATCCCCCTCCCAGACCCTTCCACCCTCCCTCCCTCCCTCCCAGATCCAAGCTGGCTGGTGTTGAAGCTCCAAGGGTCATCAGCCGCAAGTGGCTGGAAAAGTCTCAAGCCGCAAATGGCTTAATCAAGGGATGCCCGCAAGTGGGACTTAAGAAAGGACTGGGGCAGCTGCCACGTCATCAGCCAGATGGCGAACATGGGCAAGAGGCTCCCAAGTATTCTCAGTCTCATCGTAGCCTTTCCATTTGACTAAGTAGCGCCAAGACTTTCCAACTTTCTTCTTAGCTATGATGGCCTCCACTTCATAAACGCCGCCACGCTTGTCTGCATACAAAGGAGGTGGTGAAGTAACAGTAACTGGTACAGATGAAGACACATAAGGCTTCAGCTGGGAAACATGAAACACAGGATGAATATTTACAGTCTCAGGCAAGACGAGTCTAAAAGCTCGAGAACCAAATGCTGCAGCAATAGTAAAGGGCCCAAAATACTTAGCTGATAACTTTGACGAGAGCCCAGGTGAAAGCTGGTTTTTTCCTTGCAGCCAACAACACCTGGTCCCCCACCTTGAAAGGGTGGTCTCGTCTCTTTCTATCTGCATAAGATTTCTGCCGTTGCTGTGCAGAGGCAAGATTAGATTTGGCACTTTTCAAGGCAGTCTGCAGCCCCTCAACCCATTCAGAAACAGCAGGATTTGCAGAACGTGAAGGAACAGCAGAAGACAAGGGAGTAAGGGGATAGCGCCCGTGATTCAGGAAGAAGGGTGTCTGCAGTGTGGAAGCCTGGAGAGAGTTATTGTAAGCAAACTCCACCATGCTTAAATACTTGCACCAGTCATCCTGTCTCGGCCCCACAAACCCTCTTAACATGTCTTCCATGGTCCTGTTCATTCTCTCAGTCTGCCCATCCGTCTGAGGGTGGTAAGCAGTAGACATAGCAATCTCAGTACCCAATATTTTCACAAAGGCCTTCCAAAAATGGCTAGTGAACCTTGGATCTCTATCACTCACAATGGAGGTAGGCATTCCAAATCTCACAAAGACCCTGTTAACAAACAGTTGTGCAAGTTGAGGTGCAGTGATGGTTTTAGTGCATGCAGCCAAGACACACAACTTAGAAAACCTATCAACAAATACCACAATAGAGTCAAAACCACAGCAGACAGGTAAATCAGTCACTAAGTCAAGGGAAATGCTCTGCCAAGGTCCATCCGGAATAGGCAGTGGCTGAAGTAGACCATAAGGTACGGCTCCAGTCCCCTTAGTGCGCTGGCAGGTGTCACAAGACCTGCAAAAGTCCCTGACTGATGAGCTGAGACGTGGCCACCAAAATTCCCTGCACACTAATTCATACATCTTGTTAATCCCAAGATGGCCAGAAAAGGAGGTGGCATGACACTCTCTCAGTACCTTCTCTCGCAATGCATCAGGGACATACACTCTACCTGACTGCACCGAATAAGGTACAGTGTCTCTCATCACCAAAACACCTTCTTCCACAAGTTCAGCAACTGTGGGATCAGAAACACACAGCAAAGCAATTTCTGATAGGAGGGACGAGACAGAAACAGAGGAGACATGCATTACTGCCAAATCAACACGCCTAGACAAAGCATCTGCAACAACATTGACAGTTCCCTTCACATATTTAATATCAGGCATGAATCTCATGATTTCAGTAAGCCATCTTTCCTGCCTACTAGTCCTAACAGGAGCACTCAATAAATACTCAAGTGCTTGCTGGTCAGTGTGTACAGTAAACTTAGCACCCAGCAACAAATGCTTCCATTTAAGCAAGGCATGAACAAGAGCAAGCAACTCTCTGTCATATGGTGCTAACTTCCTCTCAGGGGGTTGGAGTTTCCTGGACTCGAAGGCAACGGGCTGCAGTCCCTTTCCTTGATCCTGCTGCAACACAGCACCAACAGCAAAACCTGAGGCATCTACATGCACAACAAAAGGTTTACCTAAATCAAGCCATCAAAAGGCAAGGAGGAGTAGAAACAAGATCTTTCAATGCTACAAAGGCTTCCCGCTGGGGTCCCTCCCAGGTCCAAGGCACTGTAGCGCGCCGGTAGGCAGACGGTGCCGGGGCTCGTCCCCGCACGTGCCGGGCGGTACATTGGTACTGGGTGTAGCCTCGTAGGCTCGCACAGTATATGTTATGGTGTTCGGACCATACTAGCACTTTCGTCGGTGCACGGCCATCCTTTGCAAGAATATTACATTTTGGTGGCCCATATCCAAGTCGGTGGACTTGCGATGTTGGTTGTTGATCCTGCTTGACGCTTAAGTGTGTCTTACGGATGGTGTAGATGCTTAAGTGTGTCTTCGTTGCTGCCTGTCGTTCTATTTGGGTTCTTTCCCACTAGATCGAAGGATCAACAACACCTTGGTATCTAGTTCATGGACTTTGGTTGGGAGAATCTATTCTTCGCACCCATATAAGATCCGATGACGGGGATGGTTCTGGCCTGCGAAGGTCGACGCCAAGCTTGGTGTGTGGATCCAAGCAAGAAAGTTCGGATTTTTCTGTAATCTTTCTAATGGCGTTTGGCTCCGCCGTTTCCGTGGGGACGGTGGGGGAGGAAGGTGGCACTTCACGATGGTGAGTGTGCGCTTCCCCTCGTTTGGTTTGCTTTGGGTTGCTAATCCTTTGCAATTGTTTTTCAACTTGCATTGCCTTAATGAAACTTTGGTGTTTCGAGCATATCGTTGGGATTTCGGTGGTAAAGTGTCAACTTTTCCGGATGCCGATCTTACACGGATATGAAGAGGTCTTGCTTTGTTGATTGGCGCCGAGTAGCATGGAGCTGAAAATGCTTTCTATTTTCACAGTCTCTTTTAGTGCTCGGTTTGCTTAGTACTGCATTTATGGGGCCGTTGGAAAATGCCATAAATGTGGATTGAGCTTTGCATGCTGGTTTTGCTTCCATCATTGCTTAATGAAGGATTTGTTCTTTTGTGTTGCGGCACATTAGACACTTCTTTTGTCTGCCTGGCCCAGTTGCCTCTGCTCCTTGCCTGGCATTGGTCCATAGACCCGTTCACCACGTGGGCCTCGTGGTGGGCAACGTGTCTTTGGGGGGAGGAGAGAGGGAGAGAGGAAGCTTACGCTGGATAGTGAGAAGAGAAAGAGAGATGAGGCTTACGTTGGGAGGTGAGAGCTGTGTACCCCATAGGGGAGTGACCATATGATGACGGCCTTTGGCTGATGGTTGCGCTACAAGTTCCACGAGGCGTTGAAGCGATTCTCTAGGGTGTCTTCTCACATAAGGCATAAAAGCAACTCTCTAGACATCTCCTCTTAGGACCTCGCAGGAGCTTGGTCACCTAGGAGGGGGAGAATGTAGCGCGCCGGTAGGCAGACGGTGCCGGGGCTCGTCCCCGCACGTGCCGGGCGGTACATTGGTACTGGGTGTAGCCTCGTAGGCTCGCACAGTATATGTTATGGTGTTCGGACCATACTAGCACTTTCGTCGGTGCACGGCCATCCTTTGCAAGAATATTACAGGCACATCCTTTTTGAGCAACTCAGTAAGAGGATAGGCAACATCTGCAAAACGGTTCATAAAAGTATCATAATATTGAGTAAGACCTAGAAACCCTCTCAACTGTGACACATTCAAAGGAGTGGGCCAATCCTGAATGGCTACAACCTTCCTAGGATCCACCATAATCCCATGAGGTGTCAACAGGTGTCCAAGGTATTCCACCTGCTTAGCAACAAAATCACACTTAGACCTTTTGCAATAAAATTTATGTTCCCTGAGCACTGACAAGACTGTCCTCAAATGCTCCATATGCTCTGCAACAGATTTAGAATATATGAGGATATCGTCTAGGTACACCAGCACAAATCTATCAAGGAAGGGAGACAAGATAGAGTTCATCACAGACTGAAAGGTGGCAGGTGCATTGGTTAACCCAAAAGGCATAACAGTGAACTCATAATGACCATAACGGGTTTTAAAAGCAGTCTTTTCTATGCTGTCATCATGCATACGTATCTGATGATATCCAGAGGCAAGGTCTAGCTTAGAAAATACACAACTTCCATGCAATTGCTCGAACATCTCATCAATCCTAGGCAATGGGTGTTGGTTCCTAACAGTAATCCTATTGAAGGCCCTGTAGTCAATGCATAAACGCCATCCACCATCCTTTTTGGGAACAAATAAGATGGGTGCACCAAATGGTGATGTCGATGGGCGGATGAACCCCCTCTCAAGGAGCTCCTGCAACTGTGCACGTAGCTCAGCAAGCTGGGCTCCAGACAGTGGATATATGCGGGAGGCTGGAGGAGTTGCGTCCGGCTCCAATCTGATGTGGTGGTCTCCAGCACGAGAAGGAGGGAGGCTGTAACAGGAAAAGTCGCGTGTTATAGGAAAATGACCGGACCACGAGGATTTGGACCTCCATAAAGGTCCCTTCGTGAGTTATGTTCCTCCACGCCAAGAAGTGGCTACTTCACGCGCCAAGGGAGTGACCCTTACTTGACAAGGCGCATTGGCGATGGAGACAGGGACACACTTAGAACAGGATAGAATAAGGCTTTGGCAGAGGAAGGACCGGGCCGGACTGGACGGGTACTGAGGTGGAGCCCAAACAACTTGTAACCATTGTTTTCGCATCCTTTGGCCGTTTCTACTGTATCACTGGTATCGGCGAGAGGGGCCAAATTTTGAGCTCCTCTCGTTGAAAAAATTTCCCAAAGAAGTTTTTCAGAGAATTCTATAGATTCGGATTGGGTTAGTTGTGGTGTGTGTGGCGCTTTTAGGGGCCTACGACTCGGGTCACCGAGTTTAGGGCCCCCACCCGGACTTTCTCGATTTCCTGTGTCACCGAGCCTCGCCAGCACTGACAGCTCAGAAATGGCTAGACGACAAGTCGAAGAGCTGCAGGCTGCTTTGGCCGAGGCCGAGGGGCGTGAAGCGGCAATGGCTGCCGAACTGGCTGAGTTACGACAACAGGCAGAAAACGCTGAAGTTGCGGCTCAAAACCCCGCGAACCCACAGGCAAGAATCCCGACCGTTCGAACCCACTTACCGGAAAAATTCGAGGGACGCAGGGACGATCTCGAACAATTCCTAGACGATGTGAGGTCATATTGTGAACTCACCGGTGTGCCCGCGAACCTCAGGGTTGACTACGCAGTGCGCTGCTTAGGAAAGAGCGTGAAAAAGGTGTGGTTAACAAAAAAAGCAGCTTACGTGAGGCAAAATCCAGGTGCTGTCGTGGATTTAGCTCTCTTTGGGGATCTGTTGTCTTCTGTCTATGATAACACTGATAAGGTTGCAAAGGCAAGGGATAAACTTGATTCCGTATATCAGGGCAACGAATCAGTTGAGAAGTATGTTGAGCGCTTTACAACCTTGCTAGCAGAGGTAGAAGTCAGTGGGGACCTATCCATGGGGGAGAAAATCCATAGGTTTCGTAAAGGCCTACGTGAGGATTTAAAGAAATATTCAGCAATTAACCCTACAACAGGCAAAGGTTTTGATGATTTGGATGCCTTGATAAGTTTACTCACACGGTACGATGCCGCGGTGGGCGGGCCCTTACAGGCAAAGAGACTGAGAACCGGCCCCGGGGCCCCTAACTCAAGCATTGCAACCGCCACCGTTTGCCCAGCACCGCACGTTGCTGGCGTCGGACAGGACTGGACAATCCCCTACTACAGTCATGAATTTGGGATGATGGCAGCTGCACCGATGGTGGCAGCGCCAATCCAGATGGCCCATGGTTACCCTGCGCCGCTCGCCACGGTCGCCGCGATCCAAGGCGCGACTCCTTATCCCCGCAGGGATGGTTTACCTCCCGAGTATCGGAGGGACACTAGAGTTGCCTTTCCCCTCAACAGAAGCTGTTACGCGTGCAATACCCCTGGCCATGAATCTTGGTTTTGCCCACTCAAAAAACTTAGAGAGGACCCTAACGCCTATCTTAATCAACAACAGTGGGACATCTTGCAACACATTGTGAAGGCCAGACAGGAGGTAAACCAGCCTGCTCCACCAATTCCAGGTCTGGCTGGTGATTTGCTGCGGCGACGGGTAGGAGGGGGCCACAACAACTTTAGGTCCCTCGGTGTGGGAGCAGCCCCTATGCAAGGGTGGACAGCACAGGGTGGGGCCGGACGGGGACGGAGAATCAGAGGACGGGGCCGTGGACGGGGCCGGGCAAGGGGACGCGGTAGGCCATGAGTGGAGTTAGAGAAGGAAACCTCCACACTTTTGTTCCTTGGGAATCTTTTCATTCTTCTATCGAGCAACGTTGTTCTGAGTTTTTGCATTGTTCTTTTTCTAGAGGCCCCTTTGACAATACCCTACCCGATGGAACGTCTAAACCGACATTTGTTGCAGTACCTATAGGTAAAGCGGAGGACACCTTATCCACTTTCGCTCGTGAGCAACAAGCAAATAAACATTTAAGTGCTTGTTTTCTAATGGGTAGTAAAGTGGCGAAATCCAAGGCAGTGTACCCATGGCTAAAAGGCATGAGAGTTATCCTGCAAGGTACCAAGGGACCTGATGTCCCCTACTCCTATGTAGTTTACCATGCCGGACCCAAATTTAGCGTATCTTTTGCTCAAGCTTTTTCAAATAGGCATTTAGCAATGCTTTTTCATGTTAACTGTACTGGTGTGAAGGGCGTCGCTTTAGTCGATACCGGGGCGACGCACTCGTTCGTCAGACATGACTTCCTAGCTACTCTCGGAGTGAGGCTGTCAAAGAAGTGTGTGGATGTCCAGCTTGCAGATGGGCAGACCATGCGCTCGGCGGGGACAGCTAAGCTCAGGGTGCACTTATCTCAAACATATGTGGAACAGAGGGATTTCATTGTCTGCGAAACTCTGTTGGATGGGGTGGACTTAATCCTTGGTGAGGATTTTCTGAAAGAAAGAAAAGCGTTAATTGACTACAATCATGGCGCAGTTCATCTTAAACCGCCTCATTCCTCACACTACATTACACTCCTCAACCCGCTGCCCCCTAGTGAAAGAGGTACCTTACCGGCGCAAAAAGTAAATGTTATAAGTGAGGGTCAAGCTAGGCGGGCTATGCGAAAGGGTTGTCCAGGGTTTTGGGGGGTAGTGCGAGAGGCAAGGAGTGGACAGGACTCAGTTTGTGCAACACACTATCTCCATAGGGTTGCAGTGGCAACTACAGAGGGGGATAATCCTTGGGACGAAGACAGCGGAGCCACCGGCCTAGATTTAAACGAAAACTCCCGGCGTGTTATTGAGGGTATGACTGACAAGCCACAAGACTTGAAGCAATTGTTGTTAGAGTTTTTGGATGTTTTTCCAGAGAAATTGCCAGATTTACCTCCAGACAGGGGCATCTTGCACACTATACCTATGACACCCGGCCATACGCCGCCCTGTCGCCCCACTTATAGGTTGGCTGAACCAGAAGTGGCGGAGTGTCGGAGGCAGGTTGAGGAATTACTAGCACAGGGTTTCATCAGGCCGAGTGCATCACCGTATGGTAGCCCCATATTGTTTGTGAGAAAGAAAGACGGAACATTCCGAATGGTTATAGATTACAGGGCAGTTAATAACTTAACAAGGAAGGACAAATATCCGTTGCCACGGATAGACGATCTCCTGGACAAGCTGCAGGGTTCAAAGTTCTTTACCTCTTTTGATCTCTTGTCAGGTTACCATCAAGTGCGATTACATGAATCCGATGTTCCCAAAACCGCCTTTAGAACACCCTTAGGTTCATTTGAATTTTTGGTGCTTCCTTTTGGTCTCACGAATGCTCCCTCCACGTTTCAGAGACTGATGAACAGTGTGTTTCATGATTTTATTCGAGAGGGTTTTGTTGTGGTTTACCTAGATGATTTGTTGGTATACAGCAAGTCCAGGGAACAGCACTTAGAGCACTTAACTCGCATCCTTACTCGGCTGAGAGAGGAAAAACTTTATGCAAAATTATCCAAGTGTGAGTTTTTTGCTGACGAGTTGCGGTATTTGGGACATGTCGTGGGGCGCGACGGCATCAAAGTTGACCCTGCCAAAGTTCGGACTATTGTGGACTGGCCAACACCCACGGGGAGCACGCACGTACGACAATTCTTGGGACTAGCCAACTACTTCCGCAAGTTCGTCCCGGGTTACAGTACGCTTGCGGCCCCCTTAACCCGGCTCACTGGCAAAGTTCCTTGGACGTGGGGAGAAGCTGAAGAGCACGCGTTTCAAAGTTTAAAAGAAACTTTGTCCAATGCTCCTGTACTAGCACTCCCAGACAGTAGCAAGCCTTTCAAAGTGATCTCAGATGCCAGTGACTATGGGGTGGGTGCAGTACTATTGCAAGAAGGTAGACCTGTAGCATACTTCAGTAAAAAGCTTAGTAATGCCGAACGCAATTATTCCACAACTGAGAAAGAGCTTGCAGGTGTGTTGTATGCCCTCAAGGAGTGGAGGTGTTACTTATTAGGGCAAACTTTCACAGTTGTTACGGACCATCGCGCGAATAGTTTTTTGCAAACCCAAACCCTACTCTCACCCAGACGGGCGCGCTGGGCGGAGTTTCTACAGTTATTCGACATCCAATGGGAATATGCGCCGGGATCCACTAACCCTGCTGACCCATTGTCTAGGAGTCCTCACTTAGCCGGGGCCCACGTCCGAGCCCTAGCTCGGGCCCAGGCTGGGGTTCAGGCGTCGGTTCAGGCTAGGGCAGGGCCCCTGGGGGAGCACTCTCCCCCTGTCGGAGTAGGAGCGATGGGGGTTGGGGAGGCTGCAGACTCCACCACCCTACCCACGTCGATGGACGGGTTGAGGGGATGGGGAAGGGTTTTAAGTGAGGCATATGAGATAGATGATTGGCTCCATCGTAAACAAAATCGCCGCAAGTTAAGCTTCCATAGTGGCTTGTGGAAGCGCGGTGCGCGCATTTACGTTCCCTCCCACCATATGAGTTCTGACGGTGTCGAACGTAACCTTCGTAGAGAAATCCTGGAAAATTTGCATGGACCACCTATAGTTGGTCATCCAGGCAGGGACAGGACCCTCGAATTAGTTCAACGTTCCTGGTGGTGGCCAGGGATGGCCGCAGATGTGGCTGACTTTGTGGCCCAATGTGACTCGTGTCAGCGTGTCAAAGCCCCAGCACACTTACCTGCAGGGTTACTACACCCTCTAGAAATACCTGACAGAAAGTGGCAATCAATGTCTATGGACCTAATCACTGGACTGCCAAGAACTAAGGAAGGATATGACGCTATCTGGGTTGCTGTTGATAGGTTGTCAAAGTATGCGCACTTCGCTCCGACGACCACTGACGCAAGTGCAGAAGTGATAGCTCAACTGTTACGGACCCGGGTTTTCACCTTGCATGGGTTTCCCACTCACATTGTATCAGACAGAGATCCTAGGTGGGTGGGTCGCTTCTGTCAAGAGCTCTTTCGGTTGACCGGTTGTCGCTCTGCGCTATCTACAGCGTTTCATCCGCAGACCGACGGTCAAACGGAACGAATTAATAGGATTTTGGAGGATTATTTGCGTCATTACGTCACTGGAAGACACAACGACTGGGATAAACATTTGTGTGAGGCTGAATTTTCTTACAACAACACTTTTCAGCAATCAATCAACACTACTCCATTTAGGTTGACTTTCGGTCAGGATCCCACGATTCCCTTCCAGGAAGTCTATGAAGGTGTGACATCTTCTGTACGTGAGTATGTACCGGCAGCAGCAGAGTTTGTACGAAGGATGAGATGGGATCTAGAAAGAGCGCGGACATGTCTCAAAGCTGCGCAGGACCGCATGAAGGCATATGCGGACGCGAGGAGAAAAGATGCTCCTATTTTAAAAATAGGCCAACCTGTCCTCCTCTCAACAAAGAATCTGAAATTCAAGCATACTCGGACAAGAAAACTCTTACCTCGGTTTATTGGGCCTTTTCCCATCGTCCAGGAGGTATCATCGGTAGCTTTCAGAATTAGGCTTCCAAAAACTCTGAGGGTTCATGATGTCTTCCATGTTTCTATGCTTAAGCCTTATAAGGAAGGTGGGACGGTACAACCTCCTCCTCTACCTGAGATTATTGATGGAGAAGAGGAGTATGAGGTCGAGGCTGTGCTAGCTCATAGGGAACGAAAGTTACGAGGTCGAAAAACTGCGCGAGAATATCTTGTAAAGTGGACCGGGTATCAGGATATTCATAATACTTGGGAGCCAGAGGATAACTTAGAACACGCCAGGGAGGCGTTACAGCGGTACTGGGATTTAACCACGGAGCACAGGCCGGAACAAAAAGAAAAGGTGGACAAGAAACGTAAAGGACGTGGTAAAAATGCTGAGAAGCAGCGGAAGCGCGCTAGGCGCGCTTAGTGCTCTGGCAGGTCGGGTCGGCCCCTCGGTACGTCCTTGGGCCACCTTGGAAGCTCTAAGCTTGGCCCTTAGAGTGTACCCTGGGGGTATCCCAGTACTAGAGCGCACTCGGATGAATAGGACGTAAGCGGGGTAGAATGTCTACCTCGGGTGCGTGCGGTGATGACCGCTCACCCTGGACAGGACTCGTCGAGGTAGGGTGTCGTCTACCTCGGGTGCGTGCGGTGCTGACTGCTCACCCTTGTCAGGTTTCGGACGTCAAGCATGTAATGTCGCGACATCCGTGCTAGCTCGCGCTGTAGCGTAACGCCCGACGCAGATGGGTGGCCCCACTGCCGTTGGGAAGAATTCCTATTGGACAGGACGGGCGAATTTATGTATGGACGGGACAGATTTTACATTGTTATACGGACAGGGCTGGACAAGACAGGACAGGGGTCTGGCTTGGGCTGGGGACGCCAGACTAGTACCCGCGGACAGGACGTGACAGGACCGTACCTCTGCCAAGTGTGTTAGGTGCGTAGTGTAGTTGTTTAGAGTGAGTCTCCCTCTTGGCCGTGACGTCCAAGCTAAGGGGGGGAGGGTGTAACAGGAAAAGTCGCGTGTTATAGGAAAATGACCGGACCACGAGGATTTGGACCTCCATAAAGGTCCCTTCGTGAGTTATGTTCCTCCACGCCAAGAAGTGGCTACTTCACGCGCCAAGGGAGTGACCCTTACTTGACAAGGCGCATTGGCGATGGAGACAGGGACACACTTAGAACAGGATAGAATAAGGCTTTGGCAGAGGAAGGACCGGGCCGGACTGGACGGGTACTGAGGTGGAGCCCAAACAACTTGTAACCATTGTTTTCGCATCCTTTGGCCGTTTCTACTGTATCAGAGGCCTTCAGGAAGTCCAGACAGTACATCCTTAAATTCCTGCAAAAGCTGCTCCAACTCTGGCACATTGTATGCATCAGTATCTGAAACATTGTCAGTCACTGCATTCAGTTGAATAATGTACACTGATTCACCCAACTTCACCATCTCTTCCACTTCCATGGATGAGATCACATACCCAGGCATGCCTGACCTCTGACACCCCAAAAGTACATGTGTTTTATTAGCATGAACCAAAGACACAGCATTCAATTTCCAATTCACAATTGGGTTAAAAGCAGTTAACCAAGGTTTGCCTAAGACAAGATCATAGTAGGTCAACTCAGTAGGGAGGCAGGTGACTCCAAAACCCAAGGTCCCAACAGTCAGGTCAGTTGACACACTATGTCCTACCACAGATGTCCTACCATCAGCCACTCTCACAGTAACATGTGAACTCAAAGGCACAGTGGGAAGGGCAAGCTCCTGCACAAGTTTATCATCAATAAAATTTGCAGAGGCTCCACTGTCCAACAAATCCTGACAGGTCTACTAGCAAGAATTCCCTCAAACTCTATGCAAGTGGAGGAAAGATCAAGACCATTCACAATGTGTCTACTGTCAAGCTGAACAAAAGAGTCAAAAGAAGTTGCGGGCAGGGGTTTCTCCTTCACACTGAGACAACCAGTCTGTACCAGGCAACGATATAAGGGCAAGCATGTATGGGAACTGCAGTGGGGTGAGCTCTTAAATGTGGAAGTAAGACCCAGTGCATCCAAAACAGAAGCCGAGAGCAATACATCATGAGAGTTGTTGTTGTGTAGTCCCTTCCAGCACCTGTTCACAGTGGCTCAGGCAAGAGATGTGATGGAATGTAGGGATTTCCCGGCATTTCTGGACATTTCCCTTACCCCCTAGCCTAGGCGCACATGTGGCGCACATGTCGTACGAGCAACGCGAGTACGCACGTGCCTAGCGTCTAGCCTTGGCTTCCTAGCCGTCGAATTCCATTGGATAGTTATGGACGTTACTCTCATAGTAGGATTCTAGGATATTTTCTAGATACTATTGTAGAGGTTTGGTGGACTAGTGCGCTACCATTGGAGGAACGTGAACACACGATCACGAACCACGGGAAGGAACGGATAGAGACGTAAGCCACGGGAAGACACGCACTCAGGTAATTTGGAAGCTTAGTAGACCACAAGTAGGGAGTGGAAGCTCCGTGAGGTGGGGGTTACTTGTAATTGGAAAGAGCGTCCAACTTGTCGGCCATCCGGCCTTGTCTCTCTCTCTCTCACAACTTGGAAATTCTCCCTAACTTGTGCATTCTACGACATCTGGTATCGGCGAGATGCCGAATTGTTCTCTGCAAGTCTTTCGCGTGGTGGAAGGAGGAAAGTCGTAGGAGGGAGATCGTTCGATGGAAGGTCCTAACTCTCATATGTGGGCCGTAGATGTCACCGCCCTCTTCTGGGAAGTTTAAAAACCTTTCTTCGGAAGAAAGAGAATTTTTGGAAGCGTTGGAAAGCTCAGGGGAGCTGGTAGAGGACTTGATGGAGGGGGCATCTCGCGATCCGTCGCCCGCTCCGTCCACACCAAAGACAAAGAAGATCAAGTTGACCAATAAAATAAAGGAGCAGTTATTTTTGGAATTTAAGGAAAAGCTTCTTGCCGAAAGGCAAGTTGGAGGGGATGGGGTGGAGGAGACTCCTCGCCCTAGTGGACAAGTAAGAGCAACTCCTCCTTCTTTGTTTTCGGGAAAGAGGGGATCTTTTTGCTATTTTGCAAGGAAGTTGGAAGGCTATGCAAAACTAACCAATGTGCCTGCAGGAAAGTGGGTGGCCTTGGGAGTGCAATTGATGGAAGAAAGACCCACAAAAGTTTGGGACACACATGTAAGGAAACTAGAAAAGGAAGGGATACATGAGCATACATTGGAATGGAAGGATTTTAAAACTTTTATGGTTAAAAGATATGATTCCACAGACACAGTGGCCATTGCCAGGGCAAAATTAGACAAAGTCTTTCAAGGAAATGAGACTGTCGAGAGATATATTGAAAGATTTATGTCTCTCTTAGCAGATGTAGAGGTTGACTATCAAATAGCCATGCAAGACCAGTTACATCTTTTTACCAAGGGTCTTAATACTCCTCTCAAACTTGCATGCACTGTGAACCCTGCAACAGGCAGTCCTTTCACTGATCTGGAAGACATTTGCACTTATGTTGTTAAATATGAGGCAAGTCTCAAAAGCACATATGTGGATGCACAGGGACCCAAGAGGAAGAGGGTCTACACCCAGACACCTCAAGTGGCAGCAGGAGTGGTGGAACAACAGCCCCCTGCACCACCTTCCTTGGGTTTGGTGGGAGCACCCCCTTTTGGGTCCGGGAGAAAAATTGATTCTAGAACCTCTATTCCAAAGGATAGGGAATGCTATTTTTGTCATAAACTAGGCCACGAGTCATGGCAGTGTGTTGCTAAAAAGCAATATCTAGCTGCCAAAGCTCAAGCTAGTGGGCACACCCCATCAAATTTTCAGCCTGGATTCTATCCGAGGCAAGGAAACAATCAACCAGTGGCAGCACCACTGCAAGGTGTTTCACCTCCCTCACACATTGGGCCTAAGGGATTTAACAAGGGAAAACATTGGAAAGGGAAAGGGAAGGGCAAGGGCCCTAAACAAGATTAGTCATGAATGAAATTTGTTTTTCATATTTAACTTTTCTTGTTCAGAAAACCTTGGGAAGTTGGAATACACCTCTGATTGTTCCTGGCAAACACAAAGCTGAGACTTGTATTGAATCTTTTCTTGCTGAACGACAAGAAAACTCACAAGTCAGTGCATGCTTTGTGATAGGCCAGAAGGTGTGGAAAAGTAGGAGTTTCTTTTTGCGGTTACGCTCTCGCGCAAACCTGAAAATTCTTGCTAGGGGCTCAAAAGGGGAATGCTTTTCTTTTCAAGGACAGCAATGTACATTTCCTTTTTCCTTTGTTTTAGCTTATGCAGCACCCAAAGCATCTTGTCAGTTGGGTTCAACGTCAAGTGCTGCACCTCTTAACCTCACATTTCCTGTCATGGCAAGGGGACAACAATGTAAAGCTTTAATGGACACCGGGGCCACACACTCTTTTGTCCGGGAAAAAGTTTTGCAAGGTTTGAGGTATAACAAGAGGACTTCACCCGTCACACTTGCTGATGGGACAGTAACACACACAAATGGGAAAGTGGATTTGAGTGTCCGGTTTGCTCCATCTATCATTACGAGACACTCCTTTCTTGTGTGTGACTCAATAATGGAAGGAATTGACATAATTTTGGGACAGGATTGGCTAGCACCACGACATGCTAATGTTAATGTGAGAGCTGGCAAGGCTCATATTAGACACAATAACAAATGGGTCTTGTTAAACAAACATGGAAAAGGCTTGGGAAAGAAGTTGGGATGGGGAATCAAATTAGGAAACACCAGGAAAGGGAAACGGGATCATTGGAAAACCTGCTTGTTCAATGTCATGGCCAAGGATGAACATGTTGGTTGGGATGAACAGGAAGAGATGCCACCTTTGGTGGATATGGACGACCCCTCGACGGAGTCATCCGGGACTTCCTTACACAACTCTGCGCCGGGGGATACCTCGGGCACGGCCCCGGATATGGAGAGTTGCCTAGAAGTGGAGAAGGAAGTGGAAGAGGAAGAGGAAAGGGAAGAGGAAAAGGAAGAGGAAGAGGGAGAATCCGAGGTCACCACGGGTAAGCCTTCGGACCCTCTAGAGGAAATTTGTGTAAAAAAGCCTGAGCGGCTAGCACACTTGCTCCGGGAGTACAAGGACATTTTTCCAAATGGGCTACCAGGACTACCCCCACACCGACAAGTCTATCACACTATTAATGTGCAGGAAGGAATAACTCCTCCAAACCGTCCTGCTTACCGCTTGTCCGTGGAAGAAACTGAGGAATGTGAGCGAAC
Source organism: Botryococcus braunii (assembly GCA_002005505.1). Lineage (NCBI taxonomy): Eukaryota > Viridiplantae > Chlorophyta > Trebouxiophyceae > Botryococcus > Botryococcus braunii. The sequence continues at coordinate 49,718 of KV908553.1, forward strand.
TGTGGATGAACTACTTTCTAAGGGACACATACGCCCCTCATGTTCACCATATGCTTCACCGGTCTTGTTTGTGAGGAAGAAGGAGGGCACATACCGAATGGTTATAGACTACAGGGCATTAAATAAAATCACCATTCATGATAGGTACCCTCTCCCTCGCATAGACGACTTGCTTGATAAACTTAAAGGTGCTAAGATTTTCTCAAGTCTGGACCTCCTCAGTGGTTATCATCAAGTAAGGCTAAAGGAGGAAGACATTCCTAAAACAGCGTTTCGTACACCCTTTGGGCTGTATGAGTTCTTAGTGCTTCCTTTTGGACTCACCAACGCCCCCGCTACCTTTCAACGCCTAATGAATGAAATCTTTCATGATTTCATAAGGGAAGGGTTTGTGGTAGTGTACCTTGACGATGTTCTAATTTTCAGTCGGGATGAAGAGGAGCATTATGCTCATCTTCGGAAGGTGTTCCAACGCCTTCGGGAAAAGGAATTGTTTGCAAAACTTGCCAAATGTGAATTCTTATGCTCAGAACTCAAATACCTCGGGCATATCATTGGCAAGGATGGACTGAAAGTGGACCCCCAAAAGGTGGAGGTAGTCAAGGATTGGCCCACACCCCAAAACGTCACCGACGTGCGTAGATTTTTGGGGCTTGCAAATTATTTTCGAAAATTTATTCAGGGGTTCAGCTCACTTGCTGCACCTTTGACTAAACTGTCCAGTAGCAAAAGTTCTTGGACTTGGGGAAAGGAGCAAGATGAGGCCCTTGCGGCTCTCAAGGATGCATTAATACAGGCACCCATACTATCACTGCCAGACCTTCGTAAACCCTTCCAGGTAATTTGTGATGCGAGTGATTTTGGGGTTGGCGCTGTACTATTGCAGGAAGGTCGAGTCATTGCTTATTACAGTAAGAAGCTCAATAGTGCAGAAAGGAACTATTCTGCAACTGAGAGGGAGTTACTTGCTGTAGTGTATGCCTTGACGGAATGGAGATGTTATGTCCTAGGGAAACAAGTCACTGTCACCACAGACCATAAGTGTAACACTTTTCTTCAGCAACAGGTTGGTTTAAGCCCTCGGAGGGCACGGTGGGCTGAGAAGTTGCAGGAGTTCAACATTCTTTGGGTTTGGGAGCCTGGAAAGACTAACGTTGCGGATGCGTTGTCCAGGAACCCAGTCCTCCAGGGACAGCTCCAGGGACAACAGCAGCGCAACGTCTCCACGGAGCCCAACCCCGGGAAGGGGACCAATGCAACCTCGATGGATGGGGACGGGAGGGCCCGCTCGGGCTCCATCACCCTCGGGTCTGACGGGTGTGACACCTTCTTGGAATTGTTGAAGGGTGCTTACGCACATGATTCGTGGTTGGGAACAAGGACAAATAGGAGAAAAGTCCACTTTACGGACGGGGTTTGGGACTTTGGAAGGGAGGGAAGAAAATATGTGCCTGCATTTTATGAAGTCCGGGATAAGGAAGGTCCAGTTGCTAGGAATCTGCGGCAGGACATATTGAAAGCTTTGCATGAACCTCCTTCTGTTGGTCATCCAGGCTTTGCGAAGATGTATGATCTAGTGAAGCGGGACTGGTGGTGGCCGGGAATGGCGGAGGATGTGCGGGAGTATGTGAAGTATTGTGATTCATGCCAGCGGGTGAAGGCCTCAAACCAGTTACCCGCAGGACTCTTACACCCTTTACAAATCCCCACAAGGAAATGGCAAAGCATCTCAATGGATTTCATCACGGGACTGCCTAAAAGCAAACACGGGCATAACGCAATATGGGTAGTGGTTGACAGGTTGAGCAAATGTGCCCACTTTGCCCCTACCACTACCAATGCAGATGCTTATGAAGTTGCTGTTCTGATGAGGGATAAAGTATGGAAGTATCACGGTTTCCCTGAAGAAATTGTTTCGGACCGAGATCCTCGGTTTGTGAATAATTTCATGAACACACTTCTAAGTCTGACGGGGTGCAAGCCGGCTCGAACTACGGCATATCATCCTCAGTCAGATGGTCAAACGGAACGGGTGAATAGGATCTTGGAAGATTTTTTGAAACACTATGTCAAGGATAACCCAAGGGAGTGGGAGGATTACCTTTCAGTGGCGGAATTTGCCTACAACAACTCTTGGCAAACTTCCCTAAACTCCACACCCTTCAGGTTAACATATGGGCAAGATCCAAATATACCGTTTGCGGTGGGACACATGGAGGGCACTAAGGTGGATAGGGCTGATCTCTTCATGAGAAAAATGCAAGACAAAATCACCCTTGCAAGGAAGTGTTTGCGTGCAGCTCAAGACCGTCAGACGGCCTATGCCAACCGGCATAGGAGGGAGGCCATCTACCAGGAAGGGGACTATGTCCTCCTTTCAACCCGTGCGGCCCCCACGCTAACTTCAAACAGATTCAGCAAGCTGCAACCCAGGCACGTGGGACCCTTCAGGGTCATGGCGGTCACGCCCGACAACGTTAACTTCGTCACACTGGATCTTCCGGACCGGCTGGACATCCACCCCCGCATAAATGTCTGCTATTTGAAGCCATACTGGACACGTGAGGAGGCGCAGTCGCGTGGATACTGCCCCCCAAAAGTCATCACCAAAGCGGATGGCACCACTCACCTGGAGTGGGTAGTGGATGCACTAGTCGATCACCGGCTGTTGCACGACAAGGATGGGTTCTCCTACCATTTTGAGGATGGCACACCCTTTCTCGAGTACCTTGTAAAGTGGGCAGGCCATGGGGCCACAGAGGACTCATGGGAATCTCAGGAGGCATTCGAGACCCATCCCGGGCTGGTTAATACCTATCATAGACTCCAGGGGCTCGCCCCGCCCATTTGGGACCAGGTGGCGCTGCGCGACACCTTCCCTTGAACGGGCCCCTCCGGACGGTTGTCCCCCTCATTCCACTTGTGGAGTTCCCACCTGGTGTCTGGGAATACATGGGACGGGACCTATGGTAGGGACTGTATATCTTGTGTACTTTGGGACAAGGGACGGGGTAGGTTGCCTACCTCGGTATGTGTGGCATGAGGCCTCATACCGCTTCGATGCATTGAACTCGGGGTTCTGCATTCAGGGATAGGAATTGAAGTACACATGGCGCGCAACCGCAGTCTGCTTAACTAGCACTTGGGACGTGGGCTTGAAGTACAGAAGTGACTTGGAACCCTTGGCTATGGGCTACTTGGAACCCTTGGCTATGGGCTACTTGGAACCCTTGGATATGGACTACTTGGCATCTTGGGATGGATTTCTTTCTATGTACTATATGTGTACCTTATGTGTACAGTATGTGTACAGTATGGACAATGTATCATAAAGAAACTGTGTTGTATGGATAGCCACTTTAGGGAAGCATTGTGGACTGAGCTACACCTGTGTCATATTTATCTTGTTCGGATTGTTTATCGGTTGTGTCACAAGCATTGTATTGCTTTAATAAATAATAAATAGGGATGTGTCAATAAAGGCGGACTTGGATAGTTCGAAAGGAATAAGGCGAACGTTCGTCGTAGTTCGCCGTAATTTATCGTAATTTATCGTAATTATAGTACCGTGTCGTATCGTATCGTACAGTATTGTACTTAGGACTAAAATAAAGCACACCTAATAAATAAATTAAAAAAAAAACAAAAAAAAAAAAAATGGACGCTTTAGTCAATTGCTTGGGATGATAGGGGAATAACTTGGAGGCGGGGACCCTAATGTAACCCATTCGGCAAGGGTCTAACGGCGCTGGTGGACGGGCCGTTCGGTGACGACCATTCCCTTATAATTGTGGTCTACTGTATGTGTGTATGTGGCTGCATGAGGACATGCAGGAATTAAGGGGGGGATGATGTGATGGAATGTAGGGATTTCCCGGCATTTCTGGACATTTCCCTTACCCCCTAGCCTAGGCGCACATGTGGCGCACATGTCGTACGAGCAACGCGAGTACGCACGTGCCTAGCGTCTAGCCTTGGCTTCCTAGCCGTCGAATTCCATTGGATAGTTATGGACGTTACTCTCATAGTAGGATTCTAGGATATTTTCTAGATACTATTGTAGAGGTTTGGTGGACTAGTGCGCTACCATTGGAGGAACGTGAACACACGATCACGAACCACGGGAAGGAACGGATAGAGACGTAAGCCACGGGAAGACACGCACTCAGGTAATTTGGAAGCTTAGTAGACCACAAGTAGGGAGTGGAAGCTCCGTGAGGTGGGGGTTACTTGTAATTGGAAAGAGCGTCCAACTTGTCGGCCATCCGGCCTTGTCTCTCTCTCTCTCACAACTTAGAAATTCTCCCTAACTTGTGCATTCTACGACAAGAGAGCACAGTCAATCTAGTACCTGGCAGTAGCTGTGACACAAGCTGGCTAACAGTACACTCCCTGTTACTACCATCAACAAACAAGACAACATGAGCATCACTAGAAAGAAGGTGAGGAGCTGCATCTCTCTTATACATGCACACAGGATTGATCAAGTCACTGGCATGGGGGGATGTCTGAAACTCTCTACACAAACCATGCCCATCCACAATATGGGACATGAAAGAATGGCAACAACTGTGAAAGAAATCCTGCAGATTACCAAGCCCATACAAAACAGGAATCCCATACTGGGTCACTGAACAGTTGGCAGACATCTTAAACAGGCCTCACACTGCTGTAATACCAAAGAAGTCCAACAAATCAAGTTGTTATTAATTTGTGAAAGTGATTCCTCAACTCAAGGTGTAATTGGAAGCACGGAAGAACGTCGTAGCCACCTCCACGGACCGAGCGGATGCCAAGCCTACATCGTAGGTCCCCAAAAACATTTCAGTCTGCATAAGCCAAGGATCCAACTTCATTGGATCTCCCTCGAATACAGATGGGTCTGGCAACTTGAGCGAGGGCTTCCCTGAACCTGACGAGGCTGTAGCCGATGCCGGAGTTGCCGTTGGTATGGGCTGCGGCACGACCACAGATGCAGGTTGCGCGAGAGAGCTCTGAATTAACATCTCAAGTCCCTCTGAAATGCTCTGAGCGGTATCAACTGGAGGGGAATGCGACGGAACACTAGATCCTAATGCAACGGCTCCTTCGAGCAGGGCACCGATATCTACCAAACGCCTAAGCATACAACGAGGATCTACCCATGAACGATCTAAATATACATGAGCAAGAAGATCTATGGATGGATCTGGCTCTGCGATGCCAGGACTAGGTGCACGAGCCCTTGAACCCGAACGAGGATGCCGAGACATCACAATCCGAAAGGAAAAGAAACGCACCACGAACGAACGACAAGGAACTAATTCTTGTCGCCGATACCACTGTAGCGTTAACTAAGCGGAAGAGGTTTTTATGAGACAGTGAGACGTTCGTGGTGTGCAACGAAAGAGTGTTACATGATTGATTCGCAAGCGTACTCTTAAACCCAGGGTGGATTGAATTATACTGTACTGCCACAGACGCGTAGTCGGGCAACCGAGCGAACTACTTGAGCGAGGTTGTACTGCGAATCCAGATCACATGGCAAGTCAAAGAGCAATGCCAAGGACCATACTAGAGCATTATACCCTAGGAAATGCTACACTCCCCCCGGAACCCAAAAACTTGATTTCTCATAAGGTGCTGGAGGGGTCGTCAAAAGAACACCCTCCAATCCCTAGTGAGACTAGGACGGTATTCGAGCCCCCAACTTTTGTTCTTGATCAATAACAACATCCTTGGCAAATGCTTTCGCAGGAGTCCGTCTTCCATAAATCCAAGACTTTCACTTCTGACAATGAAATACGAATGCCCCCGATTGTCCCTCTTAATCATTACTCCGGTCCCACAGACCAACAAGATAGGCCAGAGTCCTATCACGTTATTCCATGCTAACATATTCAGAGCGTAGGCCTGCTTTGAACACTCTAATTTACTCAAAGTAACCACGGTGAGTCCGGGGCCCGGACAGCGAAGCCCAGGCTCCCATCTCCGGGAGCAAGGCGGGGCCCGGCAGTGCACACCAGTCGGCGGACCGCCGGCCCTCACCTGAAGTCCGACTACGAGCTTTTTAACTGCAACAACTTAACTATACGCAATTGTAGCTGGAATTACCGCGGCTGCTGTCACCAGACTTGCCCTCCAATTTGATCCTCGTTAAGGATTTTAGATTGTACTCATTCCAATTATCAGAGTTAGAAACCCCGATATTGTTATTTATTGTCACTACCTCCCTGTGTCAGGATTGGGTAATTTGCGCCCGATATTGTTATTTATTGTCACTACCTCCCTGTGTCAGGATTGGGTAATTTGCGCGCCTGCTGCCTTCCTTGGATGTGGTCGCTGTCGCTCAGGCGCCCTCTCCGGAATCGAACCCTAATTCTCCGTCACCCGTGAACACCATGGTAGGCCACTACCTTACTATCGACAGTTGATAGGGCAGAAATTTGAATGAAACGTCGCCGGGGCATGCCCGGGCGATCCGTCGAGTTATCATGTGTCAGCAAGAGTCGGGCGAACCCGGTCAGCCTTTTATCTAGTAAATACGTCCCTTCCAGGAGTCGGGATTTTCGTACGTATCAGCTCTTGAATTACTACGGTTAACCGAGTAGTAAGGTACCATCAAATACACTATAACCTGATTTAATGAGCCATTCGCAGTTTCAAAGTATAAACAGCTTATACTTAGACATGCATGGCTTAATCTTTGAGACAAGCATGTGACTATTGGCAGGATCAACCAAGTAGCCGCCCTTACCTGAGTCGGGGTGCCCCGAAGCAGCTCTCCGATTCTCAGGTCATCTACCCCTGTGAGGGGCTGGACTGGCTCACGTATGAGCTAGACAGACTTTGCTAGGGTTGCTGGAAATTGCCTTTCCATGTCCCTAGATTCGCCTGGCTTTCTCCCGTTTCCCCATTGCACCGTTTCCTGCCTATTGATCCGTTCAGAAGTCCTCCGAACTGAGTCCCGGCTTCCGAATCAACATGCTTCATGAAGCCGACCCGATCAATTGCATGAAGTAGGATTGGATCATTTCCCGCTTTAACTTTGTCCATGTGCACGGCGTATCTGCATAAGCGCCTCACTTGCGCTTCGGTAAGGTGGTCCACCGACTGGAGAAGGAAGGAAGGAAGGAATTACTGTGAAAGGTTATGAGCAATCGGCTTTCCCTGTACAAAGCAGACAGGTCGTCAATAGACGAAGTTACTCCAGCTACAGTCCGTACGACTGTCTGCTGAGTGCCACACACAACTGTCGGACAAGACTAGCATCTGGTGATGCCCAGCATCTTTCACAACCAGTTCCGTTACATCATTATCTTGTACACAAGCACCGATCAAGCAATCACTAGATAAGGCTCTAGACGGCTACGTTCAAGTACATGCCTATACTCCCTGAAGTCACTGTCCCTTATCTGTTTGAGTGACTACAGGGTACACTAAGCTTGTTCACTCTCACAATAGCAACAATGATACAACACACACTGCCGCACCGTACCTGTACAAAGCAGACAGGTCGTCAATAGACGAAGTTACTCCAGCTACAGTCCGTACGACTGTCTGCTGAGTGCCACACACAACTGTCGGACAAGACTAGCATCTGGTGATGCCCAGCATCTTTCACAACCAGTTGGTATTCACTCCGGTGGGGCAGCCTTAAGAGTTCATCCGACAAACGTGTGATCTAGATAGGATTGTACCTTATGTTCGAAAACGTCCAGAATCTGCCGTGTCTCAAGGTACCTTATGTTCTCAATGGACCCATATCCTAATAGTGCACACATGAAGATCACTTAAAGCACAAGGCATTCAATAATAATGTTCAGAACTCAACACTTCCCCTTGCCTGCATGCTTTAAGTGTATCTTCTCAAACCTAGTGAATCACGATGACCAACAAACACGGGCTTGGCAAGTGGCTTGGTCATAATGTCAGCCACATTGCGTGCAGATTCCACATAGAGGATATCTACCTGCCCAAGTGCCATAGCTTCCCTAGCGTAGTGGAAGCTTACTGCAACGTGCTTTGTGAATTTGGAATACAGGGGGTTCCGTAAATTAGAAATGCATCCTTGGTTGTCACAGAAAATTTTGACCCTCCAAGGTGCAGCCCCTATCTCTTCCAAGAAGCCCCTTAGCCAGTTGGCTTCCTTCACAATATGGCCAGCTGCCATAAACTCAGCTTGCACAGTTGAGGTAGCAACTGAGCTCTGCTTCTTGCTTCCCCAAACCACGGCACTACCATAGACTGATAGAACATAGCCAGTGGTGGAATACCTGTGGTCCAGGTCCCCAGCATAGTCGGCATCAACATAGCCTTCTAGCTCAGGGCCCTTTCCACCCAGAGTAAGAGCTAACTCTCTGGTATCTCTCAAGTACTTCAGCACTCGAATGGCCTCATTCCAGTGTGAGGTAGTGGGTGTCATTCTATACCTTGACAACACTCCAACAGCCTGAGAAATGTCAGGCCGGGTCGTATTGGCTATGTACAGTAACGATCCAATTAACTCGCAGTATCGATGACCAGGTGGCAGAGGGGTACCAGCCCCATGTGACATACCATCTGAGGACTCGGGTCTGCTGCTAGCCACGAAGTCCTTGGACATGGGGGTATCAACCCCACGTCCATCATCAGCAACGCTAAACTTCTCCACAAGAGCATCAATCTTGGGAGTGCAACTCATGGAAATAGTGCCCTGAACTCTATTGCGTAGGACCTGACACCCCAGGAAATCATTCACCTCTCCCAAATCATGGATGGTGAAGTCCTTCTTCAATAACTCTTTCCCCCACTCAATCTCTGCAACCACTCTGGCAACTATGAGAAGATCATCGACATAAACAAGAATAAACGACAGATTACCATCAGGGGCCCTCCTGATGTATACCCCAGCATCGCTCTTGCACACACTATACCCCATCACGCTCAACTTGTCGCTCAAGGTCTTGTGCCAAGCCCGTGGGGCTTGCTTAAGACCGTAGAGTGCCTTCCTGAGCTTGCACACAACTCTCGTGTTGCCATTCTCAAATCCTGGTGGTTGGGTCACATAGACCTCTTCCTCCAACTCCCCATTGAGAAAAGCTGTCTTGATATCCACTTGGTGGATCTCAAGATTTTGTGTGGCAGCCACTGCCAGCACAGCTCTCCTAGCACCATAGCTGCTGGTAGGTGCAAAAACCTCACCAACATCTATACCAGGAATCTGTCTGCAACCCTGGGCAACCAATCTTGCTTTAAACCGAGTGACATTCCCATGTGCATCGTTTTTTGTAGAAAAAATCCAATGAACAGGGATAACTTTCTGCCCATGGGGTCTTTCCACATACTGCATAACCTCATGGGTGTCTAAAGACTCCATCTCCTCTTGCATTGCCTGCTGCCAAAACTCCCACTGAGGTGAGCGCTGGGCTTCCCTCAAGTTTGAGGGCACGTGAACTTTTCCCAACGTGACAGAAGGTACACTCTGTACCTTATGCTGTGGTGCAGCAGGGCTGTCAGCCTTACTGATGCTGTTCCCTTCTCTCTCTCTCTCTCCCTGGTTGCCAGAATAAGGTACATTATGTACCTTATGCTGGGACTGGGCAGTACTGCCGGGATTATCTGATTCCTTCTCAAGTCTCTCTCTCTCTCCTTGACTACTGGACTCATGTGCAGCACCCTTACATTCTCGCACCTTCCGCAATGCAGAGGGGAGCAGCAGCTCTCTCTCTCTCCTGGACTCACACTTGGGCACACTACCCAGACTTGCCTGAGCTGCGCCTACAATGTCAGCCTGCACACCATAAGCATGACTAGCCAGTGACTGGGATTGGGCACCAGCTTCCCCTACTGCTGGCATGTCTAACCCACTGCTCTCATCTCTTACATCTGCACCGAACATAGCCTCGACTGTCTCAACCTGCCCTGCATATCAGGGAGACCAACCATGTTTGGCTCACTCACAATTGCCTGACCTGGGTCAGGGGCATGCAATGGGATGTCAGAATGCTCTCTCCTAGCCACGCGCTGTACATAACGCTGCTCCCTTGTAAGGGTGGTCCCTGGAGGAAGGGAATTTGTGACTTCCCTGCATTCGCAACCCTCTTGTACCTTCTGCATTTTTTCTACCTGGGATTGAGTTTCTACACCCCCCTGGCCAGATTCTGCATATGCTCAAGCACCGACCACGAGTGCTGAGATGGTTCTGGGGTCCCAACAGTAGAATCCAGGCTGGTGGGGTTTCCTTGGTCATGTGCTGCTGTGGTCCCGTCTCCAGACTGATCCCCAGCACAAAGTCCAGAGGTCCCAGGAGCCCCAGTGGAAAGCGTCTCCACTCCATGGTCATCCTCCTCATCCCAGAACGTGGGTGGAGCAGCAGAGGGAATTGCTTGAGGCGTTGCCAGATTCTCACTGCCAAGGGGGGGTGATATCCTAGAATCATAGACAGACCCAGGCTGGACCTTTGATAGACCCACTCTCTCAGCCCCCCTCAAGTGCTCGATAAAGCTGACGTCCCTACTCTCCTTCCACACTCCATTCCCCACGTACACACGATACGCTTTAGACTGGGGACAATAACCAGTAAACATCCCAGGGATGGTCTTGGGCCCAAAAACAGACCTTTGGCCACTGGGAATGTGCACATGGGCTACACAGCCAAACGTGCGCAGCACAGACACATCAGGTTTGACACCAAAGAATAATTCCATGGGGGTCAGGGACCTGCCTGAAGTAGGACCCACATTGTAGAGGAGGGTAGCTGTCTCAAGCGCCTCCTTCCAAAGGGAGGGGTCTGCTGCAGCATGGACCAACAGAGTCCTTGTTCGCTCCTTCAGGGTCCTATTCATCCTCTCCGCCACCCCATTCTGCTGAGGCGTGTAGGGCGCTGAGGACTCCATCTTAGTGCCCTGCTGAGCACAAAACTCTTTGAATTGCTGGTTCAGGAACTCTGAACCCTGTCAGTCCTCACACACTTCACAACCGTGCTCGTTGGGTCTGCCAAAAACGGAGCAGGTCTATCACAGCCTTTGGGATGCATCCTTTGACTTCACAGGCAGGGAGGCACTTGGTGTGAACTTCATCCACTACAGTGACCCATATGTTCACTGTGATGGCAGAGGATACCATATCCATGGACCTATCGGGTGATGTGCAGGCCTGGAAGATACAGGGAAAGGAGGTCTGGAGTGTTTCCCTTGTATACACGATTCACAGTGCTTGGGGCACTCAGAGCAGGGAGCAAGGGAGATATTGATTCCTGTAACCAGATCTTCCTTGGAGAACCTCTGCATGCTGCTGGCACCAGGATGACCTAACCTAGCATGCCACAGAGATCTCTCGCTACACACGTGTCCTTTCCTAAGATGAGACGCCTCAGCCATGTGATCAATATGTCTGCAGCCAACTTGCTGCCCTCTGACAGGACTAACAAACTCCAAAAAAAACAGACCTCGTGCGCGGGTGATATCTCCACACCACCCTTCAGGTCCCTTCATGGCTGTGTAACCACCTGCAGTGTCAGTCAGGAAAGATGCTCCATCCTGAATTGCACCAGTGACTGAAATGAGGTGGTATGCGCAGAAGGAACACACTGCACATGTGCAGAAATTCGTGCCTGCATCACAGATAGACCAGATGCAATGATTCCTCCCTTGGCGTCTGAGGTTGCCAAGTGCAGAGGAAGAGGCTGTCTATGCATAACTGGATTATGGAGCAATGAGAGATCATTGACTATATGCACAGAGGCACCACTATCTATTAACCAAGATGTGCTGCTAGCTCCATGCGAAGTTGGGGCAAGCACATTGAGAGAGATAAACATCGCCTCACCAGAAGGAGGGGGTGGAGGTGGTAAATGCCACCCCGGAAACGTGTGTTGACTTGTTGGATAGTTATATGCTGAAGGAGGTCCAGGGCTGGAAGCGGATGAAGCGGCCACCGGCCAGATCCATGGTCCCAGGCTTGAGGAGACGACTGTGGGCCTCCCTGGCCAGTAAGCTGCAGGCCCACGTGCCGCTTG
>KV908553.1:72272-89772 GCA_002005505.1 Botryococcus braunii
CCTCCTCGAACTTTCCCATCTCCAGTTTTTGGTGTCCCAGCCTGAAGAGAGTCCACTGGCGCCGTGGCCACACAATGTTCAAGCGCTCCAGGTCATCCACAGAGTCCTCGTCCCTCCCCAGCACGTACTTGGTGAGGGCAAGCATCGCCAGCGTAACGCGGTCGTCAGGTGCCATCGCGTCGGCGAGCTCGAGATCCGCGAGCGCTTCTTCCGGGAAGCCGCCAGCCAGCTTTGCCATGCCCCGCTGCGAGAGGACGGCCGCATTGTCGGGCTGCAAAGCATGTGCAGCGTCCAAGACGGCTCGCGCTTCCTTCCTCTGTGGCGTTTCCCAGGCCTCGGTCTGGACCACGCCGCAGAGGAAGAGCGTGTCGACGTGATCAGGTCGGAGCGCGACTGCGCGCTCAAGGTCGGGGACGGCCTCCACAAACAACTCCAGAGTTGCCTTCACCGCCCCGCGGGGCGCGAGCGTGTTGGGGTCGTCCGGCCGCAGCGCCGCGGCGCGGTCCAGGTCTGCCAACGCCCCACGCGGCTCCCCCAGCAGCCGTTTCGTGTCCCCACGGAGCTGGAGCGTGTCCGCGTCGTCGGCCTGCAGAGTGTCTGCACGGTCCAGGTCCCCCAGGGCCTCCCCCAGCATGCCCAGCTCCTTCTTCACTGCACCGCGGAAGCGGAGCGTGGCAGCGTGCTCCGGCACCAGCCCATCCGCGCGGTCCAGGTCCGCCAGAGCCTCCTCGCGCAGGCCCCGCCTCCACTTGGCTACGCCGAGGGAGCGCGCCCCGTCGGCGTCTCGCTCCGCAGCGTTCCAAGGGCGGTCGTCGTCCCAGTCCATGGCGTCCCCAGGGTACCCCGGGAGGGCCTCTGGGGCGTCGCCACCGCCTCTGCAAGGGTCCCGCACCAGCTGCAGGGTCCTGGCCCTGCCGAGGTACGTCGCTTCGTCTGGCTCACGGTCATGCGTGCCCATGAGCTCTGGTATCACCGTCTTCCACCTGGGCAGAAGAGTCTGATGCCGCCTGTGACGCAGCTGCGTGTCCGCGTCGTCAGGACGCAGCTCCGCGGCGAGCTTGAAGTCACCCTCGGCCTCAATGAGCATGCCAAGGGCCCGCTTGACGGTCCCCCGGAGGGCAAGCGTGAGGCCGTCCTTCGGACGGAGCGCGTTGGCGCGGTCCAGATCATCCAGAGCCTCCTCGAGCCTGCCCAGCTGCCGCTTGAGGTCTGCGCGATGCACAAAAGGGTCCGGATCTTTTGGCAGGAGCCCCACCGCGTGGTCGAGGTCGTCCAGGGCCTCTCCAAAGCTGCCCGTGAGGACGTTGAGCTCTGCGCGAAGAAGCGCGACGCTGCCGTCCCGCGGGCCCAAGGCCGCCGCACGGTCCAGGTCCGTCCGGGCCTCCCCCAGGAGACCCAGCCTCAGCTTTGCGGCTCCCCGCTTGCGCACGATGAACAGAGCGTTGGGCCACAGCGCGTCTGCGGCGTCCAGGTCGCGGATGGCCTCCTGGTAGTTGCCCCGCTCGAAGGAGGCGTAGGCGCGGAAGTACAGCGCGACCGCCGAGTCTTCCGCGCTGGGCTCCCAGCAGGGCGCGGCGGAAGGGCGGTCCGCGCTCCGCCCGCCCGCCCCCACGTAGTGTGCGTCGCCGCCCGCCTCCGCGTCGTGCGCGACGCCGCCCGCCTGTGCTCGGGGCACACAGAGGCAGCCAGGCGGGTGCGTCTTTTTCAGCCGCTCCTCTGCACCCCCCCGTAACTCATTTGTTGGCCGCTCACATGCCATGTTGGCATAAAACGGATCACTACTTGAAGTGCCGATGCCTTGCAGACATGTCTGCAGCCCGCCGTCTCATGCACGCAGGGCGTATGGGAAGAGTGTAGATAAAGCGTGGATAACTTTGCACCCCACGAACAATATACATAGGACATACATTTACATAGGACATACATTTGCAACTATGACAAGGATGTACGAATTTGTTTTTGGAGTTTGGAATGCAGCGCGAAAGGTAAACGAATGCAAGACACCTGTCTCTGGATCACATGGCGAGCTGCTCTGCAGAACAGCTATTTGAAGCAACATGTGCCCTTTCAGACACTCCCTGTTGTGGCAATTGTCTAGGCTTCCCTGGTGAACCGCCAGCGTCAAAGCTGGTAAGGCAAGTTCCCTAGGAGGGATGCGAGAAGATATTTGCTCTTCAAAGCACTCAACAATGCATCTGCCCCACAAAGCATTCGACAGGAGATGTGCTCTCCCGGTGTTTGACAAGATACTTGAGCTCCAAGCATTTGACAGGATATCTGCACCATCTAAACTTCATCGACGTAGATATCTTGTCAAACATTTGGCAGCGCAGATACCCCGTGTCCAGCCTCAAGTGCTTTTGAAAAGATATCTGCACTTTACTTTGTACAAAAGTTCTAAGTTCCTTGCGGAGGCTGCCTCCCCGATCTGCCTCCCACATTTTCTGGTGAGAATGCCTCCTAAAGAAGAGGTCACCAAGTCCCTCTCCTCAGTCCAGGTGGATCAAATGAGCAGCACACAAGGCTGCTTGTCCCCGATAATGACAAAAGAGCAGGACGTCTCAAGAAATCGGGCTTGGGCTGCGAGCATACCTCCAATGCCAACAGCCTGCCTGGAGGTGCGCTGCCTTAATAACCGCAGCTTCCCAAGGTGTGACGTGTACTGCAACCTGCCAGACTGGCACAAGCTGGGTGTACAGCCTCGTGCTGCAAATCCACCTGGTGCCTCTGGCCCAGGCCTCATTCCTCCCATCATCGTCCTGCCTCCCAAAAGAAAAGTTACACAGCAGCTCGTAACAGCATGAATTGAACCCAGAAGAGGACACATGAGGAAGAACGGCGGGAGGAACACCTAGGCAGAAGACATCAGCAGATAGGGCGTCTTGAGAGACAACAGCGACAAAGTGTCGTGGAGAGAATCCGTCAGTGGAAAGGGATATCTGCAGAGGAAAACACCAGCAAACAAAATATTGGCGGAGAAGGCAGAGCAGAGGTAACACTGAGGATTAGCAGCCTGCTTTCTCGCCAATGCCACTATTCCCAAAAAAAAAAAAAAAAAATGCATGTCATCAGTCATGGTCATACATAGGCAGAAAGCAGTGTATTACGATTCCACCCAAGCACCAAAGGCGGCTCTTTGCTAACAAGAGCAGATGTCTCAAGCCAAACACACCCCTCAAGTCAAGAGCTCACCTCAGCAGCCCTTAGAGGCCCAGATTGTGCAGGAGTACACCTACCATTGTTATGCCCTTGACTGACCAACCCACACTTTACACATTGCTACAAGCTGAAAACCACTACAGCTAACTGCAGATTCACTGCGTCCAAGCTATTTCTAGCAGCCATGTGAAATGCTAATTGGGAAGCCCATACTGGTGCAATCAAATCAGCAGCAAGTACTAACTCGATTTGGAAACTGTGGCGCATAACGATCAAACCATGAAAGAAAATTTTCACATGTCTGTTTTTACATGGGCAGAAAGCCTCACCCCAAGGACACTGTCATTTGATCCAATTTAAACCATCAGCAGACGTTGGTTCTGCAAAACCCACATCCCGTGTCAAATTGAAGCACTAGCAAGCGAAACAGTGTATAAAAATTTCCACAAAGCATCTTCTGGGCAAGGCAGGTGGGCAATATGCGCGTGCAATCAAAACTCAAACCCCCCCCCCTTTTTCCCTCTGGGCCAGCTCTGCTAGCACAACCCCATGTAAAAATGTTCATTCTCCGGAGGACTTTTGGTAAAACGTCTTGTGTGGATTTGATTAAGATGCGACAGGTGCAGACAAAAAGTGAAAATGTAGCAACCAGACACGCAAACTACGATCAAACAAAAAAGTGAACAGGCGGGCGAACCAGTTTGGTTTGTAACCTAAAAATGGCTTGCCACCTATCTTTGAATGTAGAGAACGCTATTTAAGGACACCTAAAACTTGTCTCAAGCGTTCTGACATCAAACGTCAACGTGTCCAATGAGACAGCCATAATAGAGTCATACACTAACGTCTTTGCGTTTGATCAAAAACTACCAGACGTCATTCAGAAAGTTAAATATCACTGTTTCCCCAAAGTGACCCTACTTCTAAGTATACACCGACACGAAGGACTACGCAGCACCCGTGTCCACTGCCCTGCGCACGCCTGCAGACGACTACTGTTCTAGCTTTCTCTTCTGCTATAATATTTTAACAAGAATCGCTTACCATCGTGCACCCATTTGACGTCTTCGCAATACAAATGTCCGGTGGTTATTCCCAGCTGTGTCACGAGCGGCTACACATAAGAAAGTCTCACCTCCCGAAAGCCAGAGTTTCTTTGAAGTTCCTCGCTTCATAGGACAGAAACATATTTGCTGCGCGCGTAATTGGTGTTGTGGTGTATTGGATTCCGAACTCAAAATGTTCGTGATCATGACACCCATGCGATCGCACGCTCTGCTGGTGACTACTGTCAGTGGACGAAGATTTCGCACGGGAACTTGGTTTGGTGGTTGTCGGGGCGAAAAGCGGAGAAGTAACTCCCGGTAGTTTCGCCTATACCCCGAGAACACCCCCGAGAACACCTCTCTCATCCTCCCTCCCCCCCTCCCCTCTCCCGCTCCCCACCCCGCCCTGTTCTTCTCTTACTTCTCTTTCCGTCTCTCTCCATTTACCACACTTTGTTCCTTCTTTTACCCTCTCTCACTCCCATCTCTCTCCGTTTGCCGTCTATATCTCACTCTTTTACTATACCTCCCCCCCCCCCTCTCTCCTCTCCTCCCTCTCTCCCCCCCCCCCCCCCCCCCTCTCCCCCTCCCCTCCCCCCCCCCCCCCCTCTCTCTCTCTCTCTCTCTCTCTCCCCCCCCCCCCCCCCCCCCCCTCTCTCACCCCTCCCCCCACCCCCCCCCTCTCTCTCTCTCTCTCTCTCTCTCTCTCTCTCTCCTCTCCTCTCTCTCTCTCTCTCTCTCTCTCTCTCCTCTCTCTTTCTTCCCCCCCTTCCTTTCCCCCCTCTCTCTGTCGCTCACTTACTCCCTTTCTCTAGATCAGTTCCTCTATCTCTTCCTCCACTGCCTCTTCCCCCCCCCTCCCTCTCTCTCCCTCCCCCCCTCCCCCTCTACTTCTTCTAAACCTCGCCCCCTCGCGCCGTTTTGTGCCGCCCCCCCCCCCCTTTTCTCCCTCCACCCGCCCTTCCTTTTCGTGTCGCTCGCACCGGTGTGTCTTGTTTGGCCACATTCCAAGGAGTTTTCACTATCGCCTTATGTCTCTGGCCATAAAATTCCGCGTACCCGCATGCCGGATTTATGGTGTGCGGTTAGGATAGGCTTCACCCTTTATTTCAGAAGAAAACCCCAGTACTTTGAAGTACGATCAACTGCACCTCTACATACCGCGTTGTATGTCTGCAATACAATGTCATGGCACTTGTTGGACTTTGTAAACCCAATTTTGTACTTTCAAACAACACGAGATGACTTTGTACCTTAGAAACTCATTGTTGTGGCATGTGCTAGAGTGGCTTTTGTATGGGGTTTCCCACATGATGTTGATAGACTTCAATAGAGTGTACCTTTACATGTGTATGGGGTGTGTGTGTGTGTGTGGGGGGGGGGGGTAACCCCCGGTGGTTTCTTTGTTGCGTTTTGCTTTGCTCATCCTGGTTTAATTTTCCGCGGGGTCAGATATGGGACTGAGATATCTCTGAAGGATGTGAAGCCCCTCCTCATATGAAGCAGGACCGATCAAACCCTGTTGCATGTTGATGTTTATGTAGGGATGAAATTCGGAGTGTGCTTACATCGCTTGAACAAGCCATCAATATTGATGTTTTCGACCTGACCTTAAAAATATTTTGTTGGAGTTCTTGTATCTCCTCACTGCCTGCGGGGTTCCACCCATTAGTTGCGATTGTATAATGGAGGATATGCACACGCCAACCGGGTTTAATGGCTTCCCCCCCTTAATCCCCTTAGGAAAGCCGAGCGGCCAGATACCGACCGATTGCCCAAGTGATAGTAGAACGCGACCATGCTGAGTTATGTATCTCAGTAGGGTGCGTTTTGCTGATATGATCATGCAAGAAGTCAGCTGACTTTCTGACACGCTCTGAAATGGCCATTTTGGAAGTGCGATTCAAGTGTGTTATCATAACCAGTTTACCTGCAACAAAGTTACGAGCGATACATGTACACCAGACCATAGGCCTAGGCTCATGCAACATTCATCACAAGTCAATTGGATGGAAAAGTGACCAGTGCGGATGCTGTTACTTGTTCCTGAGGTGTTTGAAGAATTTCTACATCCAGCAGCCAGAGGCAATGCTCTTCGCCACCGAGACTATTGCAAGCTAGCTAGCAGCAACTTCACAGCAAGTACTAGGTTGCCAAATCCAAGAATATGCTTTTCCTCAAGTCTGTATTCTGTTACTCCTTTTACTGCAACAATGTGCACACGTGAGCGCTGTACACTTGTAAGATTGCAGCGCTGTACACGCATGGATAACATCACTACTAGTACTAATATGATTTTACTAGTAAGATCGATATGCTAGAGAGTTGCCAGATATGGTTCCTATGGAGTGACTCGCGAGTCGATCGACAATGTTTTAATACCTTTTCCTAAGCCTGAGTAGATGCCAACATCCTGATGGCCAATGAGTAGACCTTCATGGGGTCCGTCTGGGCCCATTAGAGTGCTTTAGGCAGGAAAAGTATGCTGCCACCCAAGAACTGCAAATACTAAACACTGCTCAAAGATGACAAGGCCATATAATTATGGGGACAAACAACGTGGGTAAGAACAACTATTACCACGTTGACGACCCTCTATGTTACAGAGCTTCGAATTCAATGTAGACGACTCCAGAACAAGTTTTGGGTCGGAGTGCAATGTGGCAAGCGCGCCCTTCATCCTTTATAGGTGACATCCGGCGGCAGATTACAGCTCGCCTGATTAGGCCGATTTCTAGTCTTTTCATGGCAACAATGCAGTGCTAGCAAGCTTCGTAACTCCTTTGGGATTATCCCATATGTCACAGGTGTAAATGAATATTCACCTTCAAATCACCTGGGGTTCACAACAATCACATACCTTTTAACTTTCCTTGATTCAGGACGATCTATGTTAGAGCACACCTAGCCAAGTCCTTAAGCGCCCAGACTAACAGGCGTAGGTGTATACTGCTTAACTTCACCCTAGTTCGCCTGTACACATATACCTACGCACATGTACTATGTAGATATGTACGGACATGTACAGCAAGATTCGTGACCGGTCAGTGATGGTCAGTGCCAGCCTTCCTTGGATAACGTACATACATTGTACAATGCAAATGCTGAGCACCAAAACCTGAAAGTGGAACGTGTACACGTGCAAGCACGAGTAAGCATACTCATACTTGACGACAATTAAAACAACTCGAACACATCCTTGGCGTGTGTTGTGCGTACACATGCGCATGTGCACGGCCCACGGTGCCCCAATGAGCTTGTCTAACAACATGCCCTTGCTTCGAGATTCCTCTCAGTACTGCATGCATATGCATGCAGTGGACAAATAATGCAGATAACAGATACCTGAGCGGAGAATGCCCCATCGCATATAGCATCGCGCAGAAGCACTTCGAGGACAGGACGCAACTGCACACCCAACTGCTTATGAAGCACGGCTTTGTAATGAGAAACAGGGATTTGACGGATCTCACAGCTTTCCATTGAGTTTGGTAAAATTAATATGGGGGGTGCTTTGGGGGGGAGGGGGGGGGGGAGAGGTTTTACACAGGTGTAGCAATACTAGAACGGTATCGACATTTGACTACACCCACCCGCACCCACACTGTTTTCCTTTGGCTACATCGGGTTTCTATCTCGAAGGAGGATTTCTATAAACTGCAGGCATAGCAAAATTGCGCCTTGCCACTCATCCTCACCGGCGACAATTCCCAGTCACAGTGTGTTGGAAGACTGCTGTGCCCTGGCAAGTGGTTTTGCCAATCACAATCTTGGATCAAGCTTGGCGGAGCTTGAGTTCTCAAGGTTCCCAGCTTTTCCTCGCCGGCTTTAACAATCATGATGCCCAAAGAGATGTATGGCTTCGAATTCGGCCCGGAGTTTTACGCTTGCAATTATACATATGCTAGCACGAGACGGGCTCCCCAGCCCAGGAGTCCATCTTCATGAAGGGGTTGGTTTGATTGGTTGAAAGCTTTCAACCTTAAGGTGTTCAACCCAGCGGATTTTGCTGCGGAATGGTCTCGTTTCCGGCTGTAACAGCAAAGCTCCGTTGGTAAGGCGATATGTAGAAGTAGCCCCAGCGGATTGTGCCATAAAGCACCGAAACACCAATAGGAAAGGTAAACCCTATCAGCTTCAGTGCCTCGGGGCCAGTGATGCGATCAAAGGATGCGATACCAAAAATAACGTCCATGTCGAAATCCCCGAAGACGTGGTCAACTATCTTGGGCTTGCCGTCCTCTGTGAGGCCCTTTGTGATTGGAACAAAGGTGTCCTGGGATATGAGGCGATAGGCAGAGAGGCGCGGAAGCCACCACGTGCTATTTAAAAGGAATGAGATGGGGAGTGACCTGCACAGACGCTCGAACCCAAGAAGTAGCTTTGTGGGGTCGTCCGGGTCATAAATCTCGAGTGTCTGACAGCTGGCATCAATGGGCGTCCATTTGAACGTCCCTGCATGGCAGCGATCCTTGATGGGGCCGTCTGGTCCGCAGTATGCGGGGTTGGATGCCCATGCCTGTGTGATTATCCCCGAAAACAGCTTCCTCCCATTGTAATCCAGGTTGCATTCGATGATGAACTCAACCTGAACATGCCACCCCACAGTCCAACTCACATTACATCATTAAGTTCGAGCCACATGCATGCAGCCTGCATGGGAGGAAGGAGGTAAGGAAGGAAGCAAGGGAAAGAAGGCAGCGCAGGGAAATGAGGAAGATAGGATGTGAGGAGGGCGGGAATCCTGAGCTGGACTGGGTAATATGACTGGGATTTCCAGCGAGGTCGCATAATGCGACTCGTATTTCAGCCCAAAAATTTGTCACGATCGGGAACAGCCCGACCCGAAAATTTAGACGTCTGTGCCAAAAAGCCACACAAATTCGACTTCGCTGAGTTCCCGATAGGTCTGGCAGGACTGGGCCGCCATCAGCACTCCAGCAAGGGTCTTTAAGATGACAGGTGGACAGAATGAAGAGTAACTGGTTCCCGTCTGCCTCGAATTGGCCTCCAACTCTTGTATGGGTCCCCACGGAGCGCGCGTTCTGGGGGTCTGACATGTAAGCAGCAGCATCCACATCGGTCCACGTGTCCAGCGGGACATGTTCAAAGTTGCATTTGCATGGACCCACTTGTCTGGCACGACATCTCAGCATCAGCATCCGCATGGGTCCCCATGTCCAGCACGACATGTCAGCAGTTGCAGTCACATGGACCCACTTGTCCGGCAAGACATCTCAGCATGAACATTCACTTGGGTGTACTTGTCTAGCACGATGTGTCGGCAACTGCAATCATATTGGTCCACTTGCTTGGCACGACATGTAAACCGCAGCAGTCACATGGGCCACTTGTCTGGCTTGACAAGTCCTAGGATTTACATCCACATGGGTGCTCTAAACCAGCACGACATGTGAGCAATAGAAGTCACATGGGCCCACATGGGACAGGCATGATATGTCAGGCAGCAATATTCACATGAATGCATTAGTTCGGCACGACCTTTTGGCATCTGCAGTTACATGGGTCCAGTTGTCAAGAAGAACAAGTAAAGCATCAGCATCTCCAGGGGTTGACTATCTGGCACGACATATAAGCAATAACAGTAGTCACATGGGTCCACATGTCCAGGTTGACATGTTTCCGGCAGCATCCACATGGGTCCACTACTTGTAAAAACAACACATTGCAGTCTGATGGGTCCACATGTCAAGCCTAACACCAGTGGCAATAACAATCAGAAGGGTCTTCTTGTCTAGCAATATATGTTTGCACTAGCATTCACGTGGATCGAACTGTTAAGCATTCCAAGTTGGCAGCAGCTGTCATATGGGCCCACTTGTCTCACATGACAACTTTGTAGTAGCAGTCACATGAGTCCACTAGTTGGGCATGGCATGTTAAAGGCTGTCCGGATTGACAAGCCAGCGAGTACGAGGACACGAATTTGGCTACACATGGCCAATAGCCGGCATTCGCCTCCCGCACTTCGAACACCGCTCGTAGTCACACGATCGTCAATCCGGACAGCCTCTTAGCAGTTACATTCACATGGGTCCAGCAGTCCAGCATGACAACCCACAAAAAGTCGCAGCTACAGGCTTTCGGAGGTATGCTCCACAATCACACAGGAGCACCGCCGGGGCATGGCCTGTCAGGAGTAGCATTGGCATGGCCCATGCCCCACTGTTCCAGCATGGCATGCTACGCAGTAGCAACCACAGGGGTCCAGCATTCAGGCATGGCATGGTAGGAGTAGCTTTGACATGGCTTTATTGTCCCAGCATGGCATGCAAGTAGCAGTCACATGGGTCCACCAGTCCCGCAAGACATGCCACTACTAGCAATGTTTTCAGACAGGGTGACTGCAAGTAGCAAAACAGGTTGAGGTGCTCAGCACTTCCAATAGTAAATCAATAGTACTGAAACAGCAATGAACGTTGCTGCAAAACGTGGTTTACCCCATACGGATGCTAGGAATATTACACACTGGTTAGGGTGCTTAGGAGGGAGTGGAATCTTTTGTTATGAGCCTTTCAGGTGTTCAGGAGCATTGTGCTGATCCGTTTAAGGGTTTGCAGTGTTGCATCTTTACACTAGCATTCTGCCTGCAATTCTAATTATTACAGAAGTCTGTACTACATGTCTTACATTTAACTTACAAGTGGATTTGGAGTTTCTCAATACTGGAGCATCTCAATGTAACCACTTCTCTGCAAGATCTTGCAAAAAGATTGGCAGCAAGCAAAAGAAGCAATGGTTCACCAAGGCTTGACAAATACGCATCACAAAACTCAATCCGTGAGGCTTGGGAACAATGAGTTTTGGCCACATGACAAGACGAGGAAGGGCATACAAAATCAAGATCACCCAAAGGGCCGCCTTTAAAGCGTCCCATGAGGATTGAAGTGATGGAGACAGGGGGATATGTGATGGCTGGATCCGGGCTATCTAGCATCCGCGGAGGATTTCCATTCGTGTTTGCAAGGCCGAAAAACCAGTATCCATCGTCCGAAGTCATGTAGAAGCTGGGGCTGTACTGCTTTTCTCCAGACTCAAAATATGAGTATGTGATACCCTTCTCACTGTCCCCCCACCCACTAAGACTCCCCCTACGTGCTGAGCCGAGCTTGCTTTTCCATATACTTCATGCATGTTGCTGTTGCCATTCCAAACATGAGAACGTCAAATTCACCCGCACTACTCTGTGGAATTCAGAACTATGCCGTATGAGTGATCAACAGGTATTGAGCTTCAAAGAATGACAGCCAAACTATCAGTTGCAGAGTTATGCTATGCCTCGTCTGAAGGAGCATCGTGGCTACAGGTTTCTGAGAAAGTCACAATTTTACCAACAACGGAAGCATTGCTCTTTTGACCACGTAGAAGGACAAGTGCTGCTTGCAGTAATTGCCAGAGAAATAGTTGTCCGAGACATCATGCAGAAGAAATCCAAACGCAGCAAGGGGTGAAGTGAGGGATTATAACATTTTGGTATAGCTGGGCTTTCTTGTTTGGACAATTGCATAACTTACAGGTGCGTACCACTTAGAAATTCCGCAAGACTTGCATTGCTGTCACATCTCTTTGGAGAAGCACGACATAAGAAAACGATGGCGATCATATGTGTAACTTATTTAATAATTCAGAAACGTTTCGCATGGCACGAAGCGTGATGGGTGCCAATGTGGGGCAGACTTGCAGGAGGCGTACCTTACATGTAATCCCGCACCGGGTGCCATTGCTGGTGCTCCCTCAACATGAATCGTTTCTGAATGATCAAAGCCTGCGTAAATAGTAACAGCTAAGTCGAGATTGTTAGAATCACCAACGTGCAGGGAGCACCGAGACTTAACAGTCCAACCCGACCTCAGTACATTATAAATAACACTTGCCTTGGGCTGACGAAGTAAGCAAGCCAATTACTTGCCATATAAAAACGATCAGCATGAAATTGAATCCCCCGACACTCATCATCTTCCCCTAGGATATCAACACTGAAAGCGACAGATCGTTGGTATCGATAGGGCCTCGCAAAAAACGTAACGAGTCCGCTTATCACTGGAGGGTAACTTTTCAGGAAGAGTAAATTAGAGGCTTGTCAAGTCAGTCACGAATGGACAGTTATTATCGGAGTTTTGGTGAACTGCGCCTCGAGTAGATTTGAATGCCTTTTGCCAAACACCTTTCTCGACAACCTCCTTCCTTGCTACCCTTCCCACAGAAAGAATGTCTACACCCTTGACAGGTCTACCTTGACAGAGAGAGGACTGAGCTCCCGTGAGAGTCCGTCGAGCAGGACAGATGGTAGAGGAATTCAAATCCGGCCAGGTATGCCCGGTCCCAGTCTGCCTTCTTCAACCTGCAGAAGGTGAGTCACTGCCTTCAGAAGGTCGCAGAAACCGGCTTTCTTTTGGTCGGTCCCGTGGTGAGTCACTGCCGTGACGGGACTGACGAAAGGACAGCCGGTGACTCACTGGTGACCACGGCGTGGTCCCTCCCACTCCCCCAAATAAATAAGTACAATGGGTTTGTGTTGAGTTCTGAACATTATTATTGAATGCCTTGTGCTTTAAGTGATCTTCATGTGTGCACTATTAGGATATGGGTCCATTGAGAACATAAGGTACCTTGAGACACGGCAGATTCTGGACGTTTTCGAACATAAGGTACAATCCTATCTAGATCACACGTTTGTCGGATGAACTCTTAAGGCTGCCCCACCGGAGTGAATACCAACTGGTTGTGAAAGATGCTGGGCATCACCAGATGCTAGTCTTGTCCGACAGTTGTGTGTGGCACTCAGCAGACAGTCGTACGGACTGTAGCTGGAGTAACTTCGTCTATTGACGACCTGTCTGCTTTGTACAGGTACGGTGCGGCAGTGTGTGTTGTATCATTGTTGCTATTGTGAGAGTGAACAAGCTTAGTGTACCCTGTAGTCACTCAAACAGATAAGGGACAGTGACTTCAGGGAGTATAGGCATGTACTTGAACGTAGCCGTCTAGAGCCTTATCTAGTGATTGCTTGATCGGTGCTTGTGTACAAGATAATGATGTAACGGAACTGGTTGTGAAAGATGCTGGGCATCACCAGATGCTAGTCTTGTCCGACAGTTGTGTGTGGCACTCAGCAGACAGTCGTACGGACTGTAGCTGGAGTAACTTCGTCTATTGACGACCTGTCTGCTTTGTACAGGGAAAGCCGATTGCCCATAACCTTTAACAGGTTATGGGCCCACGCCCTTCCAGCTGAGCCAAGTAAAAGCAGGAGTGAAGGTCGTCTACGGATGGGTCAGACGTAAGCGTCAACAAAGGAGCTCGAGCATGGCGCAGCGGCGCAAGGGAACTCGAGTGTACCAGGACCATTATCTTACTCACAGTTTACCTTTCTGGGAAATTCATAATTGAAGTTTTAGCTGTGCTTTATCATTCATAGACGTTGTCTAGAAGCACTGAGTGAGTCGGGCCGGACTCCGGCGCAAACTTCTGAGGGGAACATATCTGCTACTACTGTGCAAGACTGGCTGGTAAATTTCCATGACATGGAGGGAATTGTAGGGTATTGCTGCATTCCAGAAGTTTATGAGTAAGTTTGGCTGGTGAAGTGACAATAGTATGACAAAAAGGGGCAAAGAAAAGGAAAGTAGCAGTGAAACAGCAATGTCTCAACCTGGAGAAGTCAGTGGGGCCACTCCAGGGCAGTCTATGACCGGGACACAATCAGCCACTGCAGAACCAAAGGTGGAGATTGACAAGGCAGCCTACATCCCCAATACCTCTAATCCAAAGATGACTGTCATGCTTGATGATGGAGGGCGCAATTTTGAATTTTGGTATGAAAATTTGGAGGCGTGCGCAAACACCAAGGGGGTCAGAGCGGCTTTGGAGAGGCCAATGCCAGGGTCGGTGGAGAACTCAGCCATCAAGCAGTGGCTGATCCAGTCAGTTCCAGTCATCTGGCATTCTCAGATCTCATGCCACAAAGCAGCGTTCGACTTCATCGCGTGGGTGAAGAACAGTCACACTGGAGGGAGCAACCAAGACATCAACCTTGAGTGGTACAAGGAAATGGAGCAGGGCATCAAGACAGGGGAGACACTCAAGGTCTACCTCTACAGAATGATGGATCTGGCTACAAGTCTCAGAAACAACGCGTTCATCCTCTTGGACCACAATGTTGGGGAGCTGATGGTGAAGGGCCTCCCTCCTGTGCTGAGGCTCGAGTCCCTGGAGGTTATGGCAACCGACAAGCCGCCATTGGAGCTGATTCAAAGAATCCTGCGCGCCGCAGCCAGCCGTGGGTACAAGGACCCACCTGCAGAGGGAACACCTCAGGCCATGGCAGCTGCAGCAGTGGCTGGTCCCTCTGGGGGGGTAGCTGGAGCGTCATCAAGCGCTGGAGCTGCACCAGGAGTGGGAGCAGTACCGGGAGTTGGAGCAGCACTACCAGCAAACGAACAGCCTCCCGCTGGCCCCTCTGCAACTACTTTTGGTGGCAGGGGGCGTGGACCTGGCAGGGCAAGAAGGCCCAGAGAGGAGCTTACATGCCACTTCTGCAAGGCAAAGGGCCACTTCATGACTGACTGCGGACCGCTCAGGCAGCTGCAGGCTCTGCATCAAAACATGCAAGCGGCAAGCGTTGGGCCTGCAGCTTACTGGGGCCAGGGAGGCCCACAGTCGTCTCCTCAAGCCTGGTGGGACCATGGATCTGGCCGGGGTGGCCCGCCTTCATCCGCTTCCAGCCCTGGACCTCCTTCAGCATATAACTATCCAACAAGTCAACACACGTTTCCGGGGTGGCATTTACCACCTCCACCCCCTCCTTCTGGTGAGGCGATGTTTATCTCTCTCAATGTGCTTGCCCCAACTTCGCATGGAGCTAGCAGCACATCTTGGTTAATAGATAGTGGTGCCTCTGTGCATATAGTCAATGATCTCTCATTGCTCCATAATCCAGTTATGCATAGACAGCCTCTTCCTCTGCACTTGGCAACCTCAGACGCCAAGGGAGGAATCATTGCATCTGGGTCTGTATGCCTTGTGAATGCAAGGCACGAAGTATTCTGGCTGCACAATGTGCAGTGTGTTCCTTCTGCGCATACCAACCTCATTTCAGTCACTGGTGCAATTCAGGATGGAGCATCTTTCCTGACTGACACTGCAGGTGGTTATACAGCCATGAAGGGACCTGAAGGGTGGTGTGGAGATATCACCCGCGCACGAGGTCTGTTTTTTTTGGAGTTTGTTAGTCCTGTCAGAGGGCAGCAAGTTGGCTGCAGACATATTGATCACATGGCTGAGGCGTCTCATCTTAGGAAAGGACACGTGTGTAGCGAGAGATCTCTGTGGCATGCTAGGTTAGGTCATCCTGGTGCCAGCAGCATGCAGAGGTTCTCCAAGGAAGATCTGGTTACAGGAATCAATATCTCCCTTGCTCCCTGCTCTGAGTGCCCCAAGCACTGTGAATCGTGTATACAAGGGAAACACTCCAGACCTCCTTTCCCTGTATCTTCCAGGCCTGCACATCACCCACTCGATAGAGTCCATGTGGATACTGTGGGTCCCATATCACCTCCTGCCATCACAGGTGAACGATATTGGGTCACTGTAGTGGATGAAAGTTCACACCAAGTTGCCTCCCTGCCTGTGAAGTCAAAGGATTGCATCCCAAAGGCTGTGATAGACCTGCTCCGTTTTTGGCAGACCCAACGAGGCACGGTTGTGAAGTGTGTGAGGACTGACAGGGGTTCAGAGTTCCTGAACCAGCAATTCAAAGAGTTTTGTGCTCAGCAGGGCACTAAGATGGAGTCCTCAGCGCCCTACACGCCTCAGCAGAATGGGGTGGCGGAGAGGATGAATAGGACCCTGAAGGAGCGAACAAGGACTCTGTTGGTCCATGCTGCAGCAGACCCCTCCCTTTGGAAGGAGGCGCTTGAGACAGCTACCCTCCTCTACAATGTGGGTCCTACTTCAGGCAGGTCCCTGACCCCCATGGAATTATTCTTTGGTGTCAAACCTGATGTGTCTGTGCTGCGCACGTTTGGCTGTGTAGCCCATGTGCACATTCCCAGTGGCCAAAGGTCTGTTTTTGGGCCCAAGACCATCCCTGGGATGTTTACTGGTTATTGTCCCCAGTCTAAAGCGTATCGTGTGTACGTGGGGAATGGAGTGTGGAAGGAGAGTAGGGACGTCAGCTTTATCGAGCACTTGAGGGGGGCTGAGAGAGTGGGTCTATCAAAGGTCCAGCCTGGGTCTGTCTATGATTCTAGGATATCACCCCCCTTGGCAGTGAGAATCTGGCAACGCCTCAAGCAATTCCCTCTGCTGCTCCACCCACGTTCTGGGATGAGGAGGATGACCATGGAGTGGAGACGCTTTCCACTGGGGCTCCTGGGACCTCTGGACTTTGTGCTGGGGATCAGTCTGGAGACGGGACCACAGCAGCACATGACCAAGGAAACCCCACCAGCCTGGATTCTACTGTTGGGACCCCAGAACCATCTCAGCACTCGTGGTCGGTGCTTGAGCATATGCAGAATCTGGCCAGGGGGGGTGTAGAAACTCAATCCCAGGTAGAAAAAATGCAGAAGGTACAAGAGGGGTTGCGAATGCAGGGGAAGTCACAAATTCCCCTTCCTCCAGGGACCACCCTTACAAGGGAGCAGCGTTATGTACAGCGCGTGGCTAGGAGAGAGCATTCTGACATCCCATTGCATGCCCCTGACCCAGGTCAGGCAATTGTGAGTGAGCCAAACATGGTTGGTCTCCCTGATATGCAGGGGCAGGTTGAGACAGTCGAGGCTATGTTCGGTGCAGATGTAAGAGATGAGAGCAGTGGGTTAGACATGCCAGCAGTAGGGGAAGCTGGTGCCCAATCCCAGTCACTGGCTAGTCATGCTTATGGTGTGCAGGCTGACATTGTAGGCGCAGCTCAGGCAAGTCTGGGTAGTGTGCCCAAGTGTGAGTCCAGGAGAGAGAGAGAGCTGCTGCTCCCCTCTGCATTGCGGAAGGTGCGAGAATGTAAGGGTGCTGCACATGAGTCCAGTAGTCAAGGAGAGAGAGAGAGACTTGAGAAGGAATCAGATAATCCCGGCAGTACTGCCCAGTCCCAGCATAAGGTACATAATGTACCTTATTCTGGCAACCAGGGAGAGAGAGAGAGAGAAGGGAACAGCATCAGTAAGGCTGACAGCCCTGCTGCACCACAGCATAAGGTACAGAGTGTACCTTCTGTCACGTTGGGAAAAGTTCACGTGCCCTCAAACTTGAGGGAAGCCCAGCGCTCACCTCAG
>KV908553.1:94772-99772 GCA_002005505.1 Botryococcus braunii
TCCTCAACGACAAAGTCATACTCTACAAGGAATTTCAATCGTTGTTACAGGGACCTGCAAGGCCCTAACGTCGCGATCGATCCTATCTGTCGCCATTAGTGTTGATTTCCTAGGAAGAGATGGTAAGGGTCACGGGATCGACTGACACACAGATATTCTTAACATGGCAAGCGTTTGGAATTCTGCTTGTAGCAGTCCAAGGGAAGTGCGACTCAAATGGCATTGAGATCGGGGTATATTGTTAGGTTTCGTTGTTCCCTGCCCGTTAACTACTCTGACGACATCTGACTTGAGCTGCTTTCTGCAGTTCTTGCAGGGGTTCATCATTTAGGTGCATCTCATGGTGAGGGTGCACCAGCAATGGCACCCGGTATGGGACGCGGTGCGGGTTTACATCTGAGGTGCGCGAACCTCTGCTAGTATTCTCCCCAAGTATCATCCTTGATACTTCGTCCAATAAGGAATCAAGCCATCCAGACATTGGACCAATATTCTATACTTTTTTGTCCATCCCTAACTAGGTGTAACAGCAACACCTATTGCTGCGAAATTACCAATTACCTTGCAATTGCAAGGAATAGTAAAGGCAATACATTTGTCCAAACCAAGCAAAGCCAGCAATATGAAACATGTAACAGTGGCTCAGCATGCGCCTTCTAGCGTCCATCTGCCCATGTAACTGGCCCAAAGAGCAATTCTAGAGACGCTGGTGACATTGTAAACTTGTAACAGTCCTACAAGCAAGACACATACTACAAATGAAGCATAGTGCCAAGTCTTTTAAGTGACTGAGCGATTGCCCATATTGTGAGCACAATCTCTGATGATAACGCAGGTAGTGTAATTTAGTTGCCACAGGCTTCCAAAGAAGAGTACCTTTGAACAGGAGCGTTTCCAACGCCGTGACTGATGTTGAAAAACTCATGACGTTGTCGACACTATTCACTGTCTCGGAAGCGCTCCTGTTTACAAGCACTAATCTTTGAAAGCATGATCATAGAGCATGCAGCCTTGTCTAGGCTGGCTAGGCTGCCATGAGTTGCCATGAGTCTAGGCTGGCTAGATTGCCATGAGTCTAGGCTGGCTAGGCTCCCATTGTCTAGGCTGCCATGCAGCCTTGTCTAGCCTTGTCTAGGCTGCCATGCAGCCTTGTCAAGGCGAACTACGATGTAGCCAGATGTACTGTGTCATTGTTAAGCCCATGCATGCCGATTGGCGAGGGGCTTCTGTGTAATTTCTGTTGCACCAAACCTGAGTCACATCCTACAGAAACGAACTCATCCTCGGGACGGCCGCCCTCACAGGACAATCACCTTTGAAGCACCTCGTAAGCCCTGATCAGTCTACCAAGTTGACGGACCTGATCAATAAATGTACTTCATCAGTCAATAAATGTATTTTTTCAATCTGCTTTATAGAGGTGCGCACCTTGTTCCAGGGTTCATCTAAATCCGCCTTCTATTGACATGTGAACAGTTATTCCTGCTAACGTTCTCTCAGGTGCACTCAAATAACCGCAGGCACCAGGTTGGACATATAGGACCATGTGGGTCAAATAAAATTTAATGTGTGTATTTGTTGACCACGTATATGAAATGTATTATCCGTGAATACATCTCTTGCCAGAGATGTACATGATATCTATATCGAGCTTGTTTCCAAGTTCAAACGTCACCATGACACCGAGTTTACTATGTACGTAAATGCTTGTGTCAAACAAACGTATGTGCATATATACGGGGCACTCGAAGGCGTGTAAATGCATACTGGCAGAAGTACGCGTATACGGGCATGGGCCACCCCCCCCCCCCCCAATCGCATAGAATTCCACTTGTACACTTGTAAATACATATATGCACTGTACATGTACACTGGTGTAGCATTCATCTTATCCTGAAAGCTGACTAAGCAAAGTCATTAGCTGCTGTCCTTACAGTCACATAAATATGTCTACAGTACAGACATAGATATGTCCATCAGATATATCCAAGCTCTCATGTTAAAACTGGAAATGTAAGGCACGGGATTGAGTAAAGTCTGGAGACTTGTATGCTTTGTCACGAGCTAGTTCGAGTGTCACAAAACAGAAATGAAATAGAACGTTACGCAGAACGTTCTTTAGACAGTGGCAGACCACATCTACACCATTTGCCATCTTGGCCATATCTTACGTCAAATGCAAAAACATCGGTGCAGCCTACGTTCTAATCCCCTGCAAAATGTGCCTTAATTAAGTTATAACTACATCATGTACATGTACATGTACATGTACACGCCACCCAATGGAGCGAATCAACCCTCTTGCGGTGCGTTCTAATGAAGGAACAAGCACCGATCAAAATTATATATCTGAGCCATGAACGTTTGGGTGTCGCCTGAGACCATCACACACGTGAGGTTCTTATAAGAGTGTGCATCAGTTTAGACGCATCAGAAGCACTCGCGTTCCGATCCGGACGGTTTACGGCGTGCCACACCGTGTCCCATTAGAAAGGAAGGAAAAACGCCTGCTGTGCGCTATAAATAGCTATTAATAACTATGTAAATTTAGAGTGAGTGTACAGTGGTAGGTACCTACATCACCACAAACAAGGGACTCGGGGGCCCTCCCATGCTGGAAAATCGGGGGGCATGACACCCACATGCTCATTGTAGCGCTGCCGGCAAGAGCACCGCTTGGTGTTGCTGCTGGCAATTGCAAGGGCGTGTGCACACCGCGCATCTGCACGGGTACCATCCCGAGCCCCATGCGGGGCTCGGACGTGCGGCGCTGAATATTTCCTACAAATGATATTTGTCCCGGTATCCCTGAGATAGGCACCCACACGTTTTTTCCCAATACAGTGGTGGTCTAGGCTGTACATGACCTCACAGCTGGCAGACCCCTTTAGACCCCTGAGCCTATATAGGCATGTACACATGGCGAAAGAATAACCTCTTCGTCTGAGCACTTCAAACAGAGATGAGGCGAATTAGGCAAATACTTGCCTGTTTGATCAGATGACAGGCTGGGGTTAGTGCGGCTAGACCGAACACAAGCTCTTTTGGTACATCATTGAATTGTGCGTACTTATCGTCGCTCAGAAGTTACACTTGTTGGGGTTCATTTTCCCACGGGAAAAAATGGGAGAGTTGTACCCATCACATAGACGACAGAGCCCGGCAATGGAGTTCCAAGGAATTGCAGAGCTGATGCACACGCGCGCGCGCGCGCACACACACACACACACACACACACACACACACACACACACACACACACACACACACACACACACACACACACACACGGACTCATGCAGGGACGCACGGACGCACGCACGCACACACACACACACACACACACACACACACACACACACACACACACACACACACACACACCCCCCCGAACTCATATACACTTTGATACGTTCTTAAAAGAAGGGCGTGGGCGGGCTGACGGTAATGGGGTGCCGATTGTAAGTATGGGCTTCCGCACCAGCTGTGAGCACGGACTCCCACATGGGCGGTTTATGTAATAAGCCATGCGGTGTAGTACACCAAAGCGGATCCGAGGACAGGCCGCATCAGCTACGCTCAACAAGCGCAGCAGATTTAACAAAAATCGACTCCGATGAGTAACGGGTACTCCGATGACCCCACAGGTACCCGTTATCTGCTTGCAAACCATGGTACATTGCTACAATACAAGGCCATGCTTCTTCATGTGGGACCAACCCCTTCCCTGTCCACTTCACTTGTCCTCCCCCCCCCCCCCACCACCACTCCCCACACAACACACACACACACACACACACACACACACACACACACACACACACACACACACACACAGAGAGACAGACAGGCACGCACGCTCACGCACACGTACACACACGCGCGTGCACGCATACACGCTCTCGGACCCCACCCCCCGCTTTGGAAGGGCACACACAGAGGTAGTGCTCTAAAAATTCAGCGCCGAATCTGGACAGGCCACCCGCGAGGCGGCTCGGGTAGATCAGCCGGGCGGTCTACTAAGTGTGGAAGCCGCAAACGAGATTGCGACAGAAGGGGCAGAGGGGCGGCTTCTTGCTGACTTCGCACAGGCGGAAAGCACAGTCCGCGCACAGGCGGTGATCGCAGCCGTCGATGGCAATGTCCGTCGGCAAGTCCAAACAGATCCCGCAGTCGTCATCCTGGTCGTGTTGCCCGTCTTCAAAGCCCGGGATGGCTGCCTCCTGCCACAGCATGCTGACCTGCTGCGAGAGGTTCGACTTGCTTCGGTTCCTGTGCACGGCGACACAGCTCAAACCGCTTGTTGTGTGAGGCGAAATGAGGAGCTGAAAATGGACACGGCGTTTTCAAACGCTTGTTTGAAGCTAGCTAACTGCTTGGTTGGAGCTGAGATGGCCACCCCTCCCCCCCCCCCACACACACACACACACACACACACACCACACACACACACACACACACACACACACACACACACACACACACACACACACACACACGCGCGCGCACGCATGCACGCTCACAGACAGACGAACACACACACACACACACACACACACACAGACAGAGAGAAAGAGAGAGAGGGGGGGAGACACACACACACACACACACACACACACACACACACACACACACACACACACACACACACACACAGAGAGACAGAGAGAGAGAGAGAGAGGGGGGGGGGGGGAAGACCCGGGGGGGGGGGGGGGGTGGATCAACAGAGCTGTTGGTAAGGGGGCGTGCCTCAAGGCAGTCATGCTGTTGAGGATGTTGACGCTGAAGGAGCTACGACGAGCGCTGAAGGAGGTGGGTGTGGTGATGGAAGTTGTCATCATGATACTGCCGAATTCCACTGCAACCTCAAAGCCCAAAGCCCCCTGAGTCTGCTGTGTTATGCTTTCCCAGGGACAGCCGGCTTGCTTCGCATCACTTGCGTCCTCCCCCCCCCCCCACCTCAACCACCACATACCCACCCACCCACACCCCTCTACACA
>KV908553.1:104772-116164 GCA_002005505.1 Botryococcus braunii
TCCCCAGGACCGCTGTACTGAACAGTAGCCCGCTATGCCGACGTCTTCCCCTGCCCACTCCCAGCCACAAGCGGGAGAGCCGGCGGATACCCTGCTGGGGAGAAGAAAGAAAAAACGACACCTCCGTCCTGCTCAAACACGATAGTTTTCCTTGTCCCCCACCCTTTTGTGGCTGTTTCCGTGCGCATGCCCTTCATCTCAGAGTGTGCCTAGGCTCCACGCACGCACGCACACACATGCACACACACACACACACACACACACACACACACACACACATGCACACACACACACACACATGCACACACACACACACACACACACACACACACAGGGGTGGTCCCGAAGGGGTTCTTTCATTAGACCGGGCAAATCGCGCACTGCATGTTTCAAAAGAGTGAACTGAAATGTCACAGAGGACGAGTTCAACAGCGGCAACAGCTGGAAGGTGCTGCGGGGGAATTGCCATGCTGCATGCTCAGCCCAGACTTGTAGGCAGCATTCCGGTACTTGCTTGAGAGACCCCACAATGGTTTTGGCTCATGTTAAAGAAGAGATTCTTAGTCCATGAAAGACTCGAAAAGCTTGTCAGGAGCTCCTTCGCCACTTCCAAGAGGGCTTGCACCACATTCCGCTTGTTTTTTCAGGGCTCCCCGAATTTACGTGGGGACACCCTGTATTCCAAAACTAGAGAAAACAGGGTTCCAATGCTGATGCTATTGAGAGCCTGGCAAGCACACCCAGCAGAGGCTTGAACATGAGAGTGTGTTTGCGACTCTAAATGGCCCTGCTAGGGGCAGCTACTCACCCGCAGACGTTCTCGGTCTTCCCGCTTCTTCTTCTCCACCTCCTTTTCTGCCTTGAAATCCGTCAGCCATGCCAATAGCACTTTCCTTAGAGCGTAAGAGGCCAGCACCTGGAGCTTCTGAGCCCCGTACCCTGCACGATATGGGTTCAACTCCCCGTGACATCCACACCGATTCCATCCCGTTCATTCTTTCTGGCAGACCCCGTCTCCCTTCTCCCAGCAGTGCAACCCGACGAGGGCAGGGGAGACAAAATCACGCGTATCTCAGGGTGGCAGTTGAAAGACCTAGGAATGTGAAGAGACCACGTCACACATGAGGCGTGGCGCATACCAAGCTGCGTCTAAGACAAGCCTACGTAACAGAAGAACGTCACAGGAGCACCAAAGTTCTTTGTAAGATGTATTGAAGACCTGAGGGACATGTGCGATAGCCAGGTCGACCCTCAACCTCCCTCCAAAGCACAACCAGGTCCCCTCCCCCCTCCCTCCCTCCCTCCCTCCCTCTCCCTCCCTCCCTCCCTCCCTCCCTCTCCCTCCCTCCCTCCCTCCCTCCCTCCCCCCCCTTCCCCCCCCCTCTCTCTCTCTCTCTCTCTCTCTCTCTCTCTCTCTCTCTCTCTCTCTCTCTCTCTTCTCTCTCTCTCTCTCTCTCTCTCTCTCTCTCTCTCTCTCTTTTGTGTGTGTGTGTGTGTGTGTGTGTGTGTGTTTGTGAGTCTCCCCCCGCCCCCAATTCACACACATCGCCGCGCAGCCAAGGGGCAAAGGAGGACATGCACATGCAAGGGCAAGCCTACTCTGCTTGCAGATCAAGCACACTGGGTGATGAACAGGGCAGACAGGGCGGGGTGAGGGCGCGACGAAGAAGAAGAAGAATGTACCGGCCTCCATCTCCCGCACGCTCTCCAGAGCCCAGTCGATGGAGCGGGTGGGATTCAGGATGGAGGCGCACTCGCGGAAGCCCCTCATGTACGCCATGTGGTACGGGAGCTGGCGGGACGAGTTGGTGACGCTCCGCAAGTCAATCCGGCCGTCATTCTCCCATGCCCGCCTCCCTGTCACCTCATCCCGCTGGTCTTGCGGGCCCCCCAGGTTCCCCATGGCATCTGCATGCGCCTGCATCGCCCCACACACGCACACACCCCACTGTCAATTGGCCTCCCAGTCTTTCTGACCTTGCGCGCTTTGGCAGACAACACCCCACCGTCCATTTTTTCCCCGACAAACACAACTGTACCAACCCTCATGACCCATCAACTCGGCCGTCATTCTCCCAGGCCCGTCGGCCCCTTACCGCATCCCTCTGGTCTTGCGGGGCCCCAGGCTGCCCATTGTGTCTGCGTGCGCCTGCATCGCCCTACACGCACGCACGCGGGCGCGCGTGCACACACACACACACACACACACACACACACACACACACACACACACACACACACACACACACACACACACACACACAGGACGGACACACGCACACGCACACGCACCACCGTCAACTGCTTTCCCAGTCCTTCTGATCTTGTGCGCTGTGGCGGAGAACACACCACTGTCCACTTTTCCACACAGCCCAACTCTGTCAACCCTCACACCCACCCTCCCCCTCTTCCGAGCCCCCTCTAGCACCGACACAGCATCGTTTTCTTTCCATCCCCCCTTTACCGTTGCCACATGGCCATGCCGTCATTGCGCCTCGTGCTGATGTGGCAAAACATGAAGCGCGGTGTGCCAGCAGTTGGGGCGGGGGGGGGGCGGCGGGCGGGGGGAAATTTTCCTGTTATCCATCTGAGTTGAGATCGCAATTGATACACCTCAGCGAAAGGAGATGAGACCACATGCCTTAAAGGGAAATGACATTGGCCAGTCGCACGTGTGCGAGCGGCAAACGCATATCACTTGCTTGTACTTGCAAGTTTCGTGATCGGTTTTCCGTGGCGCATCCAACTGTGTGCACTGTGCGCCTACACACACACACATGCACACGCACACACACACACACACACACACACACACACACACACACACACACACACACACACACACACACACACACACACACACACACACACGCGCGCGCGCGCGCGCGCGCGCATGCACACACACGCCACTCCCCTCCACCCCGGCCCCTCCATTCATCTCCTTCCCATCTCCCCCCCCCTTCTCGAACCCCTGCTGCCCCCCGTCCGTCCCTCCCCCCACCTGCCCCCTCTCTCCCCGCGTGCCTCCCAGGCGCCCCTTTCTCCCTTCCCCCGTCCCTCACGCCCCCCCCCCCCAATGCTCGCCTTCTCCCATCCCGTTTTCCCACCCCTGACATGTTCTCTCGGCCCCTAACGCTCACTCCTGTCCCCTCCCAGCTCCCCACCCCAACATGCTCAAGCGGTACAAAACCACCATTTGTCCTTCCATCCTCCTCTTTACTTTTCCCCTTTCTAATTGGCTGTTTGCCAAGCTTCAGACTTACAATACAGTTCCCTTTTAACCAAGTTCTCATTGTTTTTTAAGCTGATTTAATCTTTAAAAATGCAAGTATGGAAGAGTTGCAATATCTGTTTCATCCTTCCTAAGTTTTCCTACAGTTTTCTGGACTTCCTATAGAAGTTTTCCCTTTTATTGGAAACATCGGCGGGAGGGATGGTGGTGTAGGGCGGGCGCACCTGCAGAATGGCCTGCACGATGGCAATGCTTCCGTTCATCGCAGCCAGGTGGAGCGGAGTGGAGCCGGCAGGAACCCGAATGGCGCTGTGCATTTCCATATCCACACTGCACACCATGAGGTTGGCTCCCGCGGCCAGCAGCGCCAGCACGGTCCCCAGGTGACCGCCCAACGCCGCCACATGCAGTGCTGTCAGGCCGTTCTCTCCCCGGCTGTCCACATAGCTGCAGTCCCGCGCCCGCCCCGCTGCCCAGTCAGCTCAGATAGAACCACGAAAAAAAGCACGGGAAAGCGGGCGACAACACGGCTGGGCGGCTGGACCAAAGCCCCCCTTAAAGAGGAGGAGGAGGAGGAGGAGGAGGAGGAGGAGGAGGAGGAGGAGAAGGAGGAGGAGGAAGGTTCGGGGGAACTCCTTTTGAAGACAAAGCATCGATAGTCGATTGTTAAAACCGTGCCTAAGGAGTGCAGGCGCTGGGGTTGTACAACATGCTATGGCAGAACACAATGGCAGAAGCGCACCGGGCGTTGCCAAGCTCGTCATGTACAATGGCGTTCCGCAACGGCACCGGCCCCTCTTCCGTCATCACTTTGCAGCCTTCGTCCAGCAGGCGCTTCACAACTTCCGTGCGGCCCGCTGCCGCAGCGTAGATGAGAGCGTTCCGCCGCGTCGCCTTGTCCAGCGCGAAGGGATCCGCAAAATTATCTAGAAGGAAGCGCACGCAGGCCGCGTGCCTACAAGACAGAAACAGGAGACACTATGAATATATATGCATGAAGCTCCTAAGGAGAGCACGGGAGTACACAGACAAGGGAGAGACGATCAAATGTAAAGCATGAAGCTCCAAAGTAGAGAACGGAAACCCACAGCAACACATTGTGTGTCTGTGTTTTCAAGTCATTGCGTGTCATGTGTGCCGCTCTCCCTCGATGCAAAGGCCTTGCCAGACATCTGCCATGCTCCGTTCCTAGCATGCACTCTCTCGACCTTCATCGCTTCCCATTTATTATCCTTCATGGCTTCCCATCTGTTGTCCTTCAACGCTTCCCGTTTGGTATCCTTCATCGCTTCCCTTCTCTTGTCCTTCATCGCTTCCCATTTGTTTATCTGATGTTCATGTCTGGAAAAGATTGTTCTTCGGGACATCCGCCGCACACAGCGGCTCTCTCCAACACCGTCAACAATGTCCAAAACCACAAAGCCCGGGAATCCTCAACCATTGGCAGCGTGTGGGCGCTCGCGCGCATTCGTGCGCATGTCGTTTCGCTTGAGGGGGGGATGGAGGAAGAGAGTGAGGCAGAGAAAGGGGGGAGGGAGGGGAAGGGAAAAAGGGGGGGAGAAAAAGAAAAAAGGGGAAAAAAAGGGGGGGGTAAGTGAGGCCGCACCCCATTAACGAGGCTAGCATGAGGGGCGTCTGGCCAGAGGCATTTCTGCAGTTGACGACCTCCTTGGTGAAGCGGGCCCAGTTGATCAAGGCACGGCCCTTCAAGTCCGAGTCGCCTTCCACCTCTCTTCCACAGCTCTGGAGGGAGTCAACAATGGCCTTGAGCACCTCCAAATGGCCATGATCTGTGAGCCCGAGTCCCCACGGTCCCCAGTGCCCCATGCAGCTCCAAGCATTTCTTGTTGAAGCGAGACAAGTGGCGCGGATTCAACAGGAGAGTAATACGTGTGATCAAAGTTCACGAGTGAATGGTAGGTAGAACCCACAGCGCAAACACACTGAAGGAGTGTTGTTGTCCACATCACACTGCTAAGGAGCCTGAAAGCAATCCCGGACGCATAGCCTTGCTTTGCTCGTGCGTGGAATGCAATTCTGACCTTGAAGAGTACATCTTGGGACCTCAAGAGTTGACTTTAGAATCCCTTGTGAAGAGATCCTGCGACGGGGGAACCACAAAGACCAAAGTCCAAGATTGGGCAAGCAAGTCATGATCTAGGACATTCTTTGAGAGAATCACGGCCTCACATGCTGCTTGGTGGGTCACAGAATTGC
The DNA here is from genome assembly GCA_002005505.1 of Botryococcus braunii. Lineage (NCBI taxonomy): Eukaryota > Viridiplantae > Chlorophyta > Trebouxiophyceae > Botryococcus > Botryococcus braunii. The sequence goes on from KV908553.1 coordinate 110,222, forward strand.
CTCCATTAATTAGAGCGCAAGTTGCGAGCTGAGGGCGAAGTTCCAAGACCTGTCCAGGACACATGAGCGTTGGCCCCATACTAAGGTTCTGTTTTACTATGCACCTTCCATGCTACCCTCTGCCATCAAACAGCTAGTGCCGCTAGGACCAAAGACAGTCATTTTAGGACAGTCCAGAACGCAGACAACAGACAGGTCTAAATTGTTCTCCGTTTCCAATAAGCGCTTCCAATACACGATCTTTACTATAAAATACCTCAAAGGCTTGGTTTACACTGAAGACCTCGAACCTTGCTTAATTCAACCCGTTACATCAGGAGGGATTCCCGAACGCTGAGGGATATAATTGCAGGGAAATTTGCCCACATGTAGCCCATATATCTCCACAAACAGTGTACGACTGTATGTAGTCCACGCTAAGGCGCGGGAGAACCAAAAGCGGCCACTCAGGCTTTTCGAGCAACCGACGTTCGACAAGAGGCGTTCAAACATCCGCTCCCATCGCTAGCAAAGTTCATCAATTTTCATCCATTTTAAGACATTATTTTCTACAAGTACCTTAGTAAAGGCAAGATTATAGTGCCAAACTAAGGAATGAACACAGAGATAACCATCCACTTGTAGACGGTGACTAGGCCGGCGACTGCCTCGATGGAGCAACACTGCTATGCTCAGTACCTCGCGAACGATGCCTGGATCCCCTGATGCTGCAGCAATCAGTAATTGCCGTCCGCCGTTATTCGCAACACATGACACGGCTGCTCCCATGGCCCTTCAGGGCCCTCAACCGCTCCAAACACACTAGACGTCCCACTGGACTGAAAAGTTAGAAATATGGAAGGGAAATTGCTGGCCATCCCATAGTGGAGTTTTGTGAGAATGTATCATCGCTAAAGTCTCTTCCGTTGGGGATGCAGGAAGCGGGCCAACCAATCTGCATTGCAGTGAGGCAGGCGGTACACTGGTTCTTTCGCAAGGTGCACCCAGAACAGCCCACGCTGCCATCATGCGCCCACGTGGGCACCATATGGGCAACCCATCTGCACAATCAACTGCCACAAGCTGCACAACGAACTGCCACCTCCCTTCTGAATGAACCGCCGTCGCTCCGGAGTACCAAGCGCCGCGGGATGGGGTCGCTAGGCTGCGGCTGCTAGAACACTTAATAGCGCTGGCTCTAACCAGAAGAAGAAAACCAGAGACCGCTTCTCAGAAATTGCTGGAAGCGTATGCTTCTGCTAGACTGAAGGGTACTGCTGCAAGAGCAAATATCTTTCAATCTTGCAGATATTGCTCTTGCAGGACACCGCCTAGGCAGGGGTAGTAATAACAGGCTTCCTACGACTGCCATGCATGATGGATGATACTACTCGCGAAATGCACCCAGCTTTGTGACATACTTGAATAGATAGCAGCTGTCTGCCCAAGTAGACTTACATATGGCAGGTAACTGCGATTCTGAGGTGAATGTGGTTGGAGCTTGAGTATCTCAATTTTTCTGGTTGAATAATGGCGTTACAGCGTTTCCAAATGACATCTTACAGCCATTTCACTTGCTTTGAAGACGTGAGCTCAGCCAGCCTTCCTGCTCCTCCTCCTTCCTAGAGCCCGTCGAAGCCATTTGCATGAGTAAATGAAATATTCTGGGCTTGGCGTATCCTGCATGGTGGCGGCACGGAGGGTGTTAGACGATGTCCTCCTACTTGTGCGTTGTTAAGTAGGCACGGACATATACAAGTCAAGGACTGGTTAGCAACTGATTGATAGACACCCGGAGTGCCACTATAGTTCCAACCAAGTGTTACAATATCTCTCATCTCTCCTAACAAGGTGACGCAGTTCAAACACGCCTAACCTGCTCTCACCCAGGTCGTGTTCATTACTTTGTCCGATGAGCTAAACTCAACTCTATATGTCTAACATGTTCTAACAATGTTCATCTGAGTGCTAAATCCAGGAATACAATAAGGATTAAGTCACCTGCATGGTGGCGGCACGGAGGGTGTTAGACGATGTCCTCCTACTTGTGCGTTGTTAAGTAGGCACGGACATATACAAGTCAAGGACTGGTTAGCAACTGATTGATAGACACCCGGAGTGCCACTATAGTTCCAACCAAGTGCCTTCCCTATCCGTGCTTGCCCCATATGCCTCCTTTCTACAAACGTGTCTGTAACTTGCGTTATGATAGTCTTCGTTCAAATGCATGTATTGCCTGGCAGAACTCAGGGTTCTGCCTCTCTTTCCTAATTGGTATTGTCTTCATACGGAGACTTGCCATTATTACTCCTCTGAGGGAAAGGCATAAAATTAATTAACACAACACTTCCCCTTGCCTTTACCTCACAGAAACTTGGCCAGTCCCAGTGAGTTACGATGTCCCAGAAACACTTGTCTAACTAGTGGTTTGGTAAAAATGTCAGCCACATTTCTAGCAGATTGAATGTACTTGAATTCAACCTGCCCCTTTGCAATAGCTTCACGTGCGAAATGACAGCTAATTGCAATATGCTTTGTGTGTTTGGAGTACACCGGATTCCTCAGGTGGTTTATACACCCTTGGTTGTCACAATGAATCTTCACTATCCACGGTAACACTCCAATTTCCTCCAGGAAACCTCTCAGCCAATTTGCTTCCTTCACAACAGCACTTGCTGCCATGAATTCAGCCTCCACTGTTGAAGTGGCAACAGCAGATTGCTTTTTACTTCCCCACACTACTGCTCCTCCAAACACAGTGAGGACAAAGCCAGTGGTAGAGAAGCGATGATCCTGATCACCTCCATAGTCGGCATCCACATAGCCTTCTAGCTCTATCTCCCCCCCTCCGAGAGTTAGAACCAAATCTCGGGTTCCTTTCAGATACTTCAACACACGGATGGCTTCATTCCAATGTGCTGTGGTGGGAGATATGCGATAACGAGACAATACACCTACTGCCTGAGCTATATCGGGACGTGTGGTGTTAGCTATATACAGAAGAGACCCTACTAACTCACAGTAACGGTGACCTGGAGGTAGTGGACTGCCAGCACCAATGCTGTCGCTCCCATCTCTCGGTGCAGGCCTTTGGGACATTACGAAATCTTTTGTCATGGGAGTATCAGGTCCCACTGACTCAAGATCCAAGCCAAATTTCTCTACAAGTGCATCGATTTTAGGGATGCAACTCAGGGTGATCAGCCCTTTATCTCTATCTCTCATCACTTGACATCCCAAGAAATCCTTCACTTCCCCAAGATCATGGATGGTGAATTCTTTCTTGAGAAGTCCCTTCACTCTCTCGATTTCTGACATGCCCTTGGAAACTATCAGAAGATCATCAACATAGATCAGCACATAGGACTTTCCTCCATCAGTAGAGCATCTCACATACACTCCCGCATCACTCTTGCACACCTCATACCCCATGACTTCAAGTTTGTCATTCAGGGTTTTGTGCCAGGCACGTGGAGCCTGCTTCAGGCCATACAACGCCTTTCTCAATCGGCACACAATATTCTTATCACCATTCTCAAAGCCAGGAGGTTGCGTTACATATACTTCCTCCTCGAGCTCACCATTCAGAAAGGCGGTCTTAACGTCCACCTGATGAATTTCACAGCCCTCTCTTGCAGCAACAGCAAGCAGAGCTCTTCTAGCTCCATAGCTACTAGTAGGAGCAAAGACCTCCATCACATCCACTCCAGGGATTTGTCTGCATCCCTGTGCCACTAATCTGGCCTTGAATCTCACAACATTGCCATGTGCATCCATTTTCACTGAAAATATCCAGTGAACTGGAATAACCTTATGTCCACGAGGTCTCGGAACATACTCCATGACCTCATGAGTATCTAGAGAATTTTGCTCTTCCTGCATAGCTGCCTTCCAGTATTCCCACTGGGGAGACATCTGTGCTTCTCTCAAATTAGAGGGAACGTGAATTTTCCCAAATCTGACACCTGTGTGCTTTTCCTCTGAATTGCCTGATTTTCTCTCACTTTGTCCAGAACCCACTACTCTTCCACTGACACTCGCTGAGTTACACATCACAGGCTCTCCAGTAGAAGTAGAATGCTCTCTCATAGCACGCTCTCGCTTGGACTCACACTTGGCTTTGCACAAGTTACTCTGCTCATCCCTCACATCATCCTCCCATGCACAGGTACCTCTCGGACAGTCTTTGTAATTTGGAATCCCTTCACATTGTCCAGACTTCCGATTCACCTCCTCAGACACACTCTGACATGCCTGCAAGAGTTCAGACTCTTCAGGTCTCTCACAAGCAACATCGGGATATGGCAGAGTGTCTGCATACTTCCCCTGATTTATGTGATCCACATGCCTCTCAGACCGACTGCATGTCACTGTTGGGAGTGACCTCACATCTCTGACATCACTCTCCCAGGCACAGGTACCTCTCAGTGAGCACTTGTAATTTGGTCTGTCTCCACAATGTCTGTGCTCCTGATTCACCTCCTCCTCTCGTCCCTTACATGGAGTCAAGGATGCAGATCCTGTCTCCCGCTCACAATCATGTTTGGCTGGTGCAGAGAAAGCATATGATGCTTCCTCTGACCGGTGGCTGCCACCACAGTCCCGTCCAGGAGTGCTCTGACTGGACGGGTTGCCAGAAGAACTCTGCATGGTCACATCTCTTACATTTCTCTCAGTCACTGAACAAGACCCACCCATACTGCTCAGCTCCCCGGGACCATTTGCAGCTTTGCATGTAGCTGCCCCCCTCACTGCACTCACATGCAATTCATGCCCCTCATGTGAATCACCCTCTAGCTGCACTTCCCCTGGTCCCTGTGACAGAGAGTCACATTCAGTCAACCCCTCTCGCTCTCTGCTCTCTCCCTTCTCCTGTGGCAGCAGGAGGTCTTTGGCGGCAGTGCGTTGTTCGTGTCGTTGAGCCCGGGTCAGGCCATCCAATTGGTGGTTGCGGCAATCAGACCTAGTTGGTCTGAGGACCTCCTGGGCTCGCTCCATCTGCGGTCGAAGGTGGGAGTCCTGTCTCACTCCTCTGGCTAAGTCCTGTACTGCCTCCAGGGTTTGATCCATCTCCACTGGGTCACACAGTCTTCTGGATTCAGGCTCGGGCTCAGCCTCACTGGGGGGTCCTGTGACAGGCTGTGTGGGGAGGTTGCTGGAGGCTGGCAGGTACTCAGGCTCACTGTGTGGGTCATCAAGATCTGTCTCAAGGCTGATGTTGGTTGTGCCAGGGGAGGTGCCGGGAAAGACTGGGGGAGTGTCACTTGCAGAGGGCTCAGGACACAGAAACTCTGTAGACTGTGTTGAGAACGCTCATGCCAACCCGAGAGGCTCCCTGAGGTGCTCCACGAAAACCACATCTCTGCTCTCCTTCCAGATACCCCCCCACATAGATCCGATAGGCTTTGGAGGAGGCTGAGTAACCAGTAAGCATCCTGCACAGTTTTAGGGAAACACAGAGCGCTGGACATCAGGAATGTGCACAAAGGCCAAGCAACCCCAGGTACGCAGTGGGGTTACATTTGGTTTGTAGCCAAAAAATAATTCTGATGGCGTGCGGTCCTCCCGGTACTGGGACCCATGTTCAGTAGGGTGCATGCAGTTTCCAGGGCCTCCTTCCACAACGTTGGACTGGCAGCTGCAAAAGCCAGAAGAGTCCTGGTACGTTCCTTGAGGGTGCGATTGGCTCTTTCAGCCGCTCCATTCTGTTGCGGGGTGTAAGGAGCTGAGGTCTCCAATTTAGTCCCTGGGATGCACAAATTCTTTGAACGTGGCATTCAGAAATTCAGTTCACGGTCACACCGGACACACTTCACTTTGGTTTTCTTCTGGGTCTGCCAGTATAGAATGAGGTCCCTCACAGCAGCACTGATGGCATCTTTGGACTTCACAGGCAGGACGCCTTTAACTGAGATGACTCATCCAAAGCAGTCACCCAGTAACGTTCACCAGTTACTGCAGCAG
>KV908553.1:122831-145331 GCA_002005505.1 Botryococcus braunii
GCCACCCTTTCCAAGTCATACTCCACCAATCAGCTCGGATGTTTTCAGTGCTCAGCATGTCGATGGAAGGGATGGAACGACAGAGTTGTCCCATTGTTCTGGCGTTCGTGCATGATGGCCCGGGGGGGGGGGGGGGGGGAAGATGGAGGAACAAGGCAATGAAGGAGCCGATGGAAGGAAAGAGGGAATGACTGGTGCAAGGAGACAATGAAGGGGTTGAATAGCGGACAGCAGGCAAGAGCTGAAGAAAGGCAGGGATGGAATTGTTGGTTGAAAGGACAGAAGGAAAGAGCTGAAGGAAGGGAATAAAGGAAGCTAAGAAGCGTAGAGTTGAACCCGAGGAAGGAGGGAGGACCCACAGAATGACAGAAGGAAGGAGCTGAAGGAATGACGGAAGGAATTCCTTCAGTTTCTTCGAAGAAAGTGAAGAAAGGACTTGAGCAAGGGAAGGTGGAATGACCTGAGTAAGAAGGTTTAGGACCCAGGCATGGGGGTCCGTTCATTGTGAGTGACATGTTAGGGCCGACATGAGAGGTGACTAGACATGCTCGTTAAAGTGATGTTGATGTACATCATGCCCTGTGACAGACATGCTCGCTGCATTCTCTTTTCAGAATTGTTTCAGAACAACCTGGGTGGTGTCAAGGGTCATTTCTCGAGAAGAACGTTCCAAACGGTCAAGGAGCCAGAAAACTGCAACGCTGCCCCCCCCCCCACACATACACACACACATACACACACACACACACACACACACACACACACACACACACGCATGCACGCACGCACACGCACACCACACGCGCATGCACTCGCGCGCGCGCACACACACACACACACACCAAGCACACACACACACACACACACACACACACACACACACACACACACACACACACACACACACACACACACACACACACACACACACACACACACACACACACACACACACACACACACACACACACACATGAAGGCACAGTGTTTGTGGTTGGCCCCCTGGGGGGGGCGGTCTTTCTGCTCCCATTGGTCCTCTCTGTGGCTCCCATGAGGGACTGGTGGGGGCTGTCTAGGGATTCAAGAATGGGCTGTGAGGGTCCCGCAGGCAGATGGTGGTTGAGCCGGTCCCCAAAAGGCCGCCCGCAGCGGCCGCTGCCGCAGGGCCGCGGGGATCCGCCTGTGCCCCGGTCCTCCGGCTCTGCAGGGGAGGACCCCAGACCGGACCCCGGCGCCGCCGGCACCCCCGCTGCCGCCCTCTTGGCCCAGGCGGTCGTCTTGGCTCGCCAGCAGCAAAAGGAGGCGGCTTTGGCCCTACTAGATCGGGCAGCCGCGATGGAGCCCGACAGCCCTGGCATCATTTCCATCCGCGGGACCCTGCGGTACCAGACAAGGCGCTTCAGATCCGCTCTGGAGGATCTGAAGCGGGCGGAGGCCCTGGGGTTCGACAAGACGCCGAGCATCTTGCATATGCGTGGGAGCATCTGGCACGAGCTCGGGATGTCGGAGGCGGGGCTGGCGGATTTCGACCGCGCTTACGCAATTGATCCTGCCGATCCGACTACCTTTAAGCTGCGGGCGAGGGTCCATCACGAGACGGGCGAGCCCGAGCGGGCCATCGAGGACCTGGACGGCGCCCTTGCGCGGGACCCCAGCAATGCGGGCCTGCTCGCTCAGCGCGGGGGCATGAAACACAACCTGGGGAGGTATGTGGGTGCGCTGGCGGATCTGGACCGCGCTGACGCGCTGGATCCCGGCAACGCGAAGATCCTCAGCCTCCGGGGGACCCTCAAACACAACCTGGGCTTGAAGGAGGAGGCGCTTGCGGACCTGGACCGCGCGCTCGCTTTGCGGCCCGACGACGCGGTCACCCTCAGCATGCGGGGCGTCGTGCGGAAGTGCCTCGGGCAGGGCACCGAGGCGCTGGCTGACCTCGACGCCGCTGTGCACCGTGCGCCAGGCGCCCTGCGCATGCAGGCGGAGCTTGCGATCATCATTTTCAGGCGCGCGGCGGCGCGCAAAGAGTTGGGCATGCTGGTAGAGGCTCTGGAGGACCTGGATCGGGCGGTAGAGGCGATGCCGCTCAACGCACGGTACCTGGCGACCCGCGGGGCCGTGGAGGCCGAGCTAGGGAACCACGACGCCGCCCTAGCCGATCTGGAGCGGGCCAACGAGCTCAAGCCCGATGACGCGTGCACGCTTGCGGAGCTCTCGGCCGTGAAAGCCAAGCTGGGGAGGACGGCGGACGCCCTTGCGGACGTGGAGCGGGCGATGGCCCTGCAGCCCGTCAACCCCGAGGTCCTCACCTTGTGGGCGCGCACAAAGCAGGCCGCGGGAGCCGCGGGGGAGGCGCGGAAGGACCTGGACCGCACCCGCGCGCTGGCTCCGAGCGACCGGAGGCTACTCTCGGAGCGTGCGACCGCAATGCTCGCCCTGGGGAAGTCCGAGGACGCCCTGCGCATCGTGGCGGAGGCTTCCGCGATGGACCCAGATGACTTGGAACTGCTCTCGTGGCTGGGCGAGATGAAGCTGTTTCTGCAGCGGCCTGAAGAGGCCCTGGTGGATCTGGAGCGGGCGCACTCGTTGCGGCCCGACGACGCAGAGACGTTGCGGCTGCGGGGCACGGCGAAGCTGGAGCTGGGGATGCTGGAGGAGGCGGTTGCGGACCTCGACCGCGCGCTCGCGCTGCAGCCGGAGGACTCCTTGGCCGCGTTTGCCCGGGGCCGGGCAAAAATGGAGCAGGAGAAGTTCGAGGAGGCGCTGGAGGACTTCGATCTCGCGGACGCGCTCAAGCCGAACTGCTACGCGTCCATCAGCAACCGAGGGAAGATGAAACTGAGCCTTGGCATGCCCGAGGAGGGCCTGGAGGATCTGCGGCGTGCGCACGCTCTCGCGCCCGACAACGTGGACGTTCTCCTGAACCTCGCCAGCGGGCTCGTGCTGGCTGCCGAGGAATGCGGCTCCTCCAACATGGTTCTTTTGGAGAAGATGGAGGAAGCCCTGGTGCTGGTGGAGCGGGCGGTCGTACTGCAGCCCGACAATGCGGGAGCCGTGCGGGAGCTCGGGAACATGAAGCGGCAGCTGGGCCGCATGGAGGAGGCCCTGGGGGACCTGGACCGCGCGGACGCGTTGCAGCCCAACGACGCGGCCACGCTGTGCGTTCGTGGGGCCACGAGGTACCACCTGCGGCAGTACAGGGAGGCCGTGCGGGACCTGGACAGGGCCATCGCGCTGGACCCCGCCAACGGCATGATGCGGTTTGTCCGTGCCTCGACGTACTGCGAGCTGCGCAAGTACAAGGAGGCCCTCACAGATCTGGACTGTGCGGTGGCTTTGCTGCCGCATTTCGCCGCCGCTGTCCGGCTCCGCGGGGACGTCAAGGCCGAGCTGGCCATGCCTGAGCAGGCCGCCGCCGACTGGAGCCGCGCCGCTGCCTTGGAGCGTTGACGACTGGCTGGCCAACGAAGGCTTTGTCTTGAACCTTAAGATTTCCACAAAGACGAAGTCTATCACGACGGCTGGCTTTCTCACGAAAGGCGGTGTTTCCCATGGAAGAAAGTTTCCCACGGAACGAAGTCTCCCACAGAAGCATGTTTCTCACGGAGCGAAGTTTCTCACGTAGCGAAAGTTTTGCACGGAACAAAGCTTCTTGCGAACTGAGGACTTTCTCACAGACTGTAGTTTCTCACGGAGGTATTTGATCCTTTGTAAGGTTTGCTAAGGTCTTCCGAGGGAGTATGTCATCCTCATCATTATCATTGTACCTTATGTTGCTTTCATCGTCGAGAAGGTTCGACATTACAGCGTGGCAACACTGAAATTCACATCAGCACTCAGGTTCTGAAGGTTCAATAATGTAATCCATGTAGCACGAAAATTGGTTAAGTTCCTGATTGTCAAATGAAATTTTCGAGGCTTCCTTTAGAGGTCTGATGGACGTTGCTTGACAAGCATATGATCATATATGCCCGATTGTCATATGTTGGTGATTGCTCGTGCAGAGGGCTCCTGAAGAAGGTCTTCCAGTATCTTGTGCGTTAGTGCACATCATATCTTGTGCATTGGTGCACATCATATCTTGTGCATTGGTGCACATCATATGCCCGATTGTCATATGTTGGTGATCGCCTCGTGCAGAGGGCCCCTGAGGAGGTCAGTTCAGTATCTTTTGTGCATTGGTGCACATCATATATGTGGTGTCCCTTATTTCCTGGTACCACGTGGGTGCACATGAAGGATGGTTGCTGTTCTTCCCGGGGGTGCAGAGTACAAATCTGAAGATGTTCTTTTTGAACCTTGCAGACCTCTTAATTGACTTTCTTTGTTCCAGCTGCACGTGCTTTCCAGTAGCAATATGCCCCCCCTATTATTGCTAGTTATCAACGGACATATGTAAAACGAGTGCATGTCATTTTGTGGACATAATTTTCCATTGTCAAACCTGATAAGATGGTTCCCTTGACTCAAAACTACTTGCTGTCGACAGTTTCTGAGGATCCGATACTTCCATGTTTTTCACTATTATAGACCGATTTAGGTAATAAGGTCTGTACATGTACAGACGTGCCTGTGCTTTCCACTGTTGACATGAATGCCACCTTTGTTGCTTTCTACCTAGGGTTGAAATCTGCAGACGCACGCTTTGTAACATCCCTAGGTGCCCTCAATACCAGCTTCAGCCTTTATTCTTACATTGCCACTTGCTTTACCTTCCTATTAGCGTCACTTCCGGCGCTCCTAAGTCAGAGTAAGGCAGCCTAAGAGTGGACCATACGGGAGAGCACATTTTAGGGAAAAGAATATGGGGGCGAGAGCTTTAAACCTCCCCCCCCCCCCAGTACTCCTGGCAAATTGACCCTGTGGCTATACCCTTTTCCCACCGACCCCCCGGTTGATAGCTCGACAAAGTAATAACACTTTGAAAAACCTAGAAGGACAAGGTCAAACGGTCCCCAGACTTACATGTACATACCCCCCGCCCTCCTAACACATCCAGCATATCCGCGTATTGAACAAACGTGCTACCAACGCCCGTACACAATACATGAATGAGGGCCTATGTTTCGGTACCGGTACCTGGAACTGAAAGTTTGGGTGGGACTCCTGATAGCAGATGTGACCAGCACCGTGCCCCAAAAGTTCCCGTTTACATGCATAGGGAATGACCCTAGCACACACAAATTTAGGGTCATTAGCCCAAACTTGGGCCGCCTAAGCGTGGGCCAGGGGCCCCTAATGTGGACTCGGGGCACCGCCCGTAGAGTAGCAGCCGCCGGCTCCCCCGGAGCCGGGGCCCTTGAGTCCCAGACCTACCTCAGGATAGGATATTGAACATGTCACATTTTCCGAGATAAGCCAGTGTCACCTGCGACAAGATATGTTTCTTTGGTGATCGCAAGAGTAGCTGCAGCTTTGTGGGCTTGTATGTGATGGATCCTACTTTATGCCTCCGTAGATAATTTGTTTTTTCACTGTGAGACAAACTTTACTGCGGGCGACTGCACGAACGCAAGCCAGGGTTGCTACGCAAAAGTCGGCGAAGAGGAAGCAACTGGATGATTAAATTCCAGTTTCACCGAGAGAATAGAGGTGTCGTCCTACTGAGTTCGATTCATACACTCTTCTTGTTGTCAAAATCTTATCGAAGCATACTACTTGTTCCAAATTACAGCAATTTGGCCATCCTTTTCAAGGAGCTTATCAACTTTTGGGATACTTACGGCACATCTTTTATGTTTGTGAAGTCAGTTTGACTTTTCGAAAGTTCAATAAGCATAGCTGCACGTCTGTTTAAAGTGAGAGATTACGGAAGCAATTTTTTGTTCAACGAGGGGACTAACTCACGAGTTTCTTAACTGTAAGTAAGTGATTACAAAGATTTGTATATTCGTTCTTGGCTTGTCCTTTATTTTGATCCGCTCCTGCAGGTCCGAGATAAACAATGCCGATGATGTCGCCTGCAGCTAACTTTTCAAGGTTCGACAACTCCATCAGTTGAAGCACACATCCATGGAATTCTTGCAGCCCATGACTGAAACGTACCTGACAGTGGCAAATTGCTTCTTGAACCTGGATGAGGGTCATTGAAGCAATTGCTCTTGGAGCCTAGCAAGTTTTTGGGTGTACAAGTGAACTGACTGATGAAACGCTTTGCGTTCTTTGGTCTCATAACAATACAAGACCATTGCAACACTGAGGTGCAGCCTGCAATGTTGTCGGTACTAGAAGTGGTCCTCACCAAGGTCTACCTTGTTGATCAGAAAGCACATTTCAGAAATTGTCGAATCTAAGTCGGCTGGCTGCAGGCCTGGATGTGTGTGCTTCCCTGTCATACTTCCTACAATCACTGGCGGGGTACCAGGACAGGATTCTGCTTCGTTGGGTGCGTAAGGTCTTGGCATAAGGGTGCTCTTAAATCCATCTCCATTGTGAATGCAGGATGACATCAGGAAGACTGAGCCCACAAGCAGTGCGGCCAGCTGGCACTTTAGCAGGCCCTGTAGCACTCTTCGTCGGCCTCAAGACGAGGCTGCACGTCCCCGCACATCTTCCTTTCCGATGCAGGCCAGGCCCTGCAAGTATGCTCTCGAGACTCCTCTGCCCTCCCTCCCTCCGTCCCTTCCTCGGAAAACTTGTGTCATCCTGCTGTCTTTGCCTGGATACTTCGCTGGCCATTGTAGGGAAATGCGCAGCGAGGCTGGCCTAGTTTTCAGGGTTCCTATTGTGGGGAATGGCTGGGGCTGTACAGCGGCATCCTCAATTTAAGGGTGGAGACCGTTCACATCCTGTGCGATGTGCATGCAGAGTGGCTCGGGTTTCTGCCGTTTTGGCACTGTAAAATGTCTATACCACGGCTGTACCACGGCTTCATGTGTTAGTCCTTATCACTTTCCTTAGCCTCTTCTTGGGGTCAGGCCCTGTGGGACTTCCCCTTGTTCCCCTTGTTCAGGCCGGTCTCTTGTTCAGGCTGGTCTCCTGTTTTAAATACGGCTAACACAAGAGTGAAGAGCCTCACCTGTTGCCTGTCTCGCATCAAGCGGTGTTTAGAACTTTTTTGGGGCACTTGTGTCGCTGTGTTTTCAAGTAACAGTGCTGTTCCACATACTGATCGGTACCCCAGTACTTTGACACTATCGGGGTACCGCTTAGCAGATTGTCGTCGCACTGTGAGCCCTTGGGGTCCCCAGGCAGTAGTGTGGTTTCTGCCTCAAGTAGCGCCTGAAGGTTTCCAGGCAGAGGTTTTGCTATGTTTTCTACCTGGCCCTTGGGTCACAAAAATCACAGGTATCCGACCAGCAATCTAGTGGGAATTGAACCCTTGCTGGCGGGTGCCAAGACAGGCAGGCCCTAACCATGTGGGTGACACCACAGCTAGAAAACACAGGTATTTTGACAATCACTAACCTCAAGAAGTGTGAATAGATGCCGATGGCGGCAAACCTCCCCAACGCCCCCCTCTCCCCAGGTGGACCCCAATCTGGGTTTTAAAAAACTACATCCTGACATTGAAAAGACGATCTTAGATTAGATAAAGACTGATTCCGCCCTCCGAGTCTCCAGGCATTGGTGCAGCGATGCTGTCTAGAAATCCTTGGGCTCCTAAGCATATCTCTCACTAAGGTTTTGTAAGCAGCTCTTAAAACCTCCAGAGGCAACAGTGCGGCTATGCTTGGGAAGGTCATCTCAAGCGGATGCGAAGCAGTGTGTGCATAAAGTATGGGAGTGTGCGAAGTGGGTTCCGCAGGGGGGAACCAGTACTCAAGAGTCCAACAAAGGAGGCGCAGGGGGTACTGGAGGCGGAAGGCCCAGGCCGTTGCAGCCCCGCACCTGCGTCCCGCGGGCCGAGGTACCTCGCAGCACGCAGGGGCCCAAGAAAAAGGGGCCCGCTCCCTCGGTCCGCTGGGACCCGGGGGCGCCGGCGAAGCCCGAGGTCGTCCTTCTCGTGGAGCAGGCCCTCGCCAAGGCGGAGCGCGGCAACGTGGAGGGGGCGCTGGCGGACGCGGAGCAGGCCGCAGCGTTGGCCCCAGACAACGCCACCGCCATCGCCGCCCGGGGCTATGTGCGCTGGTCCGCTGGGCGGTACTCCGCCGCCGTGGAGGACCTGGACCGGGCGGAGTCGATGGGCTTTGCGGACCGCGCGGAGCTTCTCCGCGTCCGCGGGATTGCCCTAGAGGAGCTGGGGCGGCACCAGGAGGCCCTGGCGGACCTGGACCGCGCGGACGGGCTCGCCCCCGGCAACGTCGGCATCCTGGTTCCCCGCGCCCACGTCAAGGCTGCGGCAGGCGACGTCACCGCGGCCCTTGCTGACATCGAGCTGGCGGCCGCTGCGGACCCGGACGCCGCCTACATCATTGGAAAACGCGGCGTACTCAAGGCCAAGCTGGGCCGGGTGGAGGACAGCCTGGCGGATTTTGACGTGGCCCTCGGTATGGATCCCGACGACCTGGAGGCGCTGACCTGGCGCGGGCTGCAGCGGGCGAAGCTCGGCATGCAAGCGGAGGCGTTGGCGGACGCCGACCGCGCCGTCGCGCTCGACCCTGACGGTGCGCAGACCCTCGGCATCCGCGGCAGCGTGAAGCACGAGCTGGGGATGGCCCTGGAGGCGCTGGCGGACCTGGACCGCGCTGCTGGCCTGCAGCCGGACGACGTGCACATTATCAAAGCCCGGGGAAAGGCCAAGGTTGAGTTGAAGGACTTCCAGGGGGCCCTGAGGGACTTTGAGCGCGCGGACGAGCTCGCTCCCGACGTCCCCGACACGCTCTGCCGCATGGCCTCTGCGAAGGTGCAGCTGCGGCGGGCCGACGAGGCGCTCGCGGACCTGGAGCGGGCGCGGGCGCTGGCCCCCGATAACGAGGACATCGGGCTCTTGATCGGAGCGGCGCAGGATGCGCGCGAGCTGTTCCGGAGCATCGAGGAGGCGTCGGCGCAGATGGGACAGTACGCGGAGACGCTGCGGGGCAAGAACGGGAAGGGCGAGCGGAAGGAAGCGGAAGACGCCTCCGGCAGGGGCAAAAAGAAACAGAGAAAGCCCAAGGCCGCGGGAGTGGGGGCGGGGGCGGACGCCGCGGGGCGGGGCCCCGCCAGCGACGCTGCCGTCCAGGAGCTCGAGGAGTTCAGAGTGCTCGTCGGTGGTGGCGCGGAAGAGGTCCTGCAATTGATGGAAGTGCAGAACGTGAATGTGCCGAACAACCCGGCCACGCTCACGCTCCTGGGAGGGACCAAGCTGGCGCTGGGCAGGGCGCAGCAGGGGCTGAACGATTTGAATCGCGCAGCGGCGCTGCAGCCGGACACGCTGAGCACGCTGTACTTCCGGGGCGTCGCGTACTTCACGCTGCAGAAGTTCGACGAGGCCGTGGCGGACCTCGAGCGCGTGAACGAGATGCTCCCCAACGACTCGCTCACCCTCATCAACCTGGGGGCAGTCAAGCTGGACATCGGGCGGTACGAGGAGTCTCTGAAGCACCTCGAGGCCGCCAACTCGGTCCAACCCGACAACCCCGAGTGCCTCCTGAACCTGGCCAACGTGAAAATACAGCTGGACAGGCCGCGAGAGGCACTCCCGCTTCTGGACCGCGCCATCGAGCTTCAGCCGGACGACTGGCGGCTCTTCCACAGGCGGGCGGACGCCCGGAGGAAGCTCAACCGCCTCAAGCAGGCACTGGGGGACTTTGACAGCGCGGACGCGTTGCGGCCGAACGACCCGCTCATCCTGTCCCTGCGCGGGGAGATCAAGCTGGACCTGTTCGCGTTCGATGAGGCCCTGGCCGACCTGGACCGGGCGCACGCCCTGGAGCCTCGGGTCGCCTACACGCTGTTCGTGCGGGGCATGGTGAAGGGCGAGCTGGGCAGGTACGCATGGCAGGGCAAGCTTCTTTTGCCGATGTTGTTGGTGTTGGTGTGGTTGGTGGTGGTTGTGGTTGTTGTTGTTGTCGTGGTGGGGATTGTTGTTGTTTGTTGTTAAACGTAGGATAACAATTATGATTATGATTGTCCTTCCACTTGCTATTGTCGTTGTCGACGCTGCTGTCATTGGCGTTGAGTCGGCTTTGTCCTTGTCGTTGCTGTTGATGCTGCTGGTGATGCTGCTGCTGCTGCTGCTGCTGCTGCTGCTGCTGCTGCTGCTGCTGCTGCTGCTGCTGCTGCTGCTGCTGGATTTATAGCTGTTGTTGTTGTTGTTGTTGTTGTTGTTGTTTTTGTTGTTGTTGTTGTTGTTCTTTTTCTTGTTGTTTTTGTTGTCGTCGTCGTCATCAGCGTTGTCGACGGCATTGTCCATGTCGTTATTGCTGTTGTCAGCAGCGGCAGCGACTTCGACGACAGCAGCTTCGCCGCTGTCGTCGTTGTCGCGTCGTCATCGCTGATGTTATCTTCAGTTGCCTCTATATTGTTCAAGGAGCTGAACAGTTCCTGATTGCTTTGCAGTACAATCCCCGCATTTTATGCAGGACTGAAAGCAGCTTGTGCTGCAGGTTCGAGGAGGCACTGACGGACCTGGACCAGGCGCACGCTTTGGACCCGGATCACGCCCCCACACTGCAATACCGCTCCGCCGTGAAGCAGCAACTGGGCATGTACGACGGGGCCGTGCTCGATCTAGACATGGCCTTCCAGCTGGGGATGGCCGAGCAGCTCAAAACCGTGGCGCCCCCCGAATAACAGCCGCTCCCCAAATGACTGGTGCCCCCGGGGGACCGCGCTGTGTAGCTGGGGTTGGTTACGAAGGGACTGCTGTGAGAGTCGGCACGCTGCTCAGCTACATCATTGTATTTTGAGTGAAGACCCTTCCTCCGTCCCTGAAATTTTATTCGCTTTATTGGCGTCGAGGCTCATCCGCGGTTTTAGAGTCAGTGTGCCTTTTTTTTCGTGGTTTTAGAGTCAGTGTGCCTTTTTTTTCGTGGTTTTAGAGTCAGTGTGCCCTTTTTTCCGTGGTTTTAGAGCTGGGACTTTTCGGCTCGAGTCGCGAATTGTGGACATTCATTACCACAGTTACGTGAGAAAGCTTCCGCCCTCGGGGTTCTTGACGGGACTGCTCGGACGCTGAACGTGATGCCGCCCCCCCCCCCCCCCCAGGGGGGGGAAATGTCCTTTCCAGTCGGGGTTTCCAAACGTACTTAAATTTTCAGTTCTAGGGGTGTAGGTCTGGTTGGGTGGGAGGGTTGTGGGGGTTTGATTTGCTCTTATTGTAATAAGTTCTTCATTAAAAAATGTACTGAATTGAAGACTGCGTTCCCAATGGAATCTCGCACGGACTGGCTTTTGAGACGTTTGCGTCTGATTGGGCGGCCCGCTTTTTCCCGACATGGCTTATGCTGGGGATCTTTGTTTGGACCGTTTGGACTGAGAGCAATGTGCTTTCGAGATGGGGTTTCCAATTTGGACTGCCGTTACACTGAAGACTTGCCTCCATGACATGATGGACTTTGCCTTTGGATTCTTTGTGCTCTAAAGTTATGACTCACTTTCCCTCGGATTTAATTTTGCCAACTTCAGAGTTCTTCAACCGCTACAGTCACGAGAGGTACCTTGCACTTCAACGGCCTAATACCATGCACTTTGGTGTGTGTGTGTGTGTGTGTGTGTGTGTGTGTGTGTGTGTGTGTGTGTGTGTGTGTGTGTGTGTGTGTGTGTGTGTGTGTGTGTGTGTGTGTGAGCGCGCGCCCGCGAGAGAGAGAGAGAGAGAGAGAGAGAGAGAGAGAGAGAGAGAGAGAGAGAGAGAGAGAGAGAGAGAGAGAGAGAGAGAGAGAGAGAGAGAGAGAGAGAGAGAGAGAGAGAGTGAGTGAGAGAGTAGGGGGGGTGCACGCGCACATGTGCTCATGGGATGCATATGCGCGCGTGTGCGCTAGTGCTGGGGGGGGGGGGTGTGATATGCTTTGCAGATCCCAGATCCGGATGCTTCGTTGGCACTGCACCGTGCATGCCGCGCATTGAATGACGTGGGGCCATTGTCCTGCGCTGCCTTGCGCTGAACATGGAGCGACTTACATGTGAGAGGATAGGGTTAACGATGGTGTCTTATAGACTGGAAGCTATAGCAGCAGATTGGCTGATGGGAAGCTGGCAGAATCTAGCTCGCCTAGACAGCTGTCGGAGAGCAAGAGCGTGCTTCACCCTTCTGTGCACCGAGAGGTTGCAAGGGGCCTAGGCAGCGGGAGGAGATCAAGAGTCCCTGCATCATTTCTCTGAGGGTGTCGTGTAGACAGACACATCTTGGCGAGTGTCGTCTGGAAGATGCCTTATGACTTGGTGCCCAAGCTCATCTTTGTTGGTGGTCCTGCTCTCTGTTGGACAAACCAAAGGTGAAGCTTGGGATTTAAGCCCCCACTGGAGGCCATACGTACGTCTCTTCATTTGGAGCTTAAATGACAAGCTTCACCTTTAACAGGCCATATGTACATCTCTTTGGAAACAATGAAGCCGTGCCCAGTTGGCTCTACCACCCTCTGATGTTTGTTGTACAGAAACCATAAGGTGGTGAGGTCAATCGGTGCAATATTTTGTTATTTGACGCATGCCTGTGGCGGGTTTCAGCCTACCTGTGGGAGTGAAATGCAACATCTGACCGGGCCTGTAGATGTCAATGGCTTCAAGACAGCAGGCAGTATCACGGACACCGGCTTCTGTAAGAGTGTGCAAACTATCTCAAGCAGCATTATACATGGTCCTACCACGATATGTAAAAAAGCGAAACCGGGCTATGAGATTACAATGGTGTTTCTAAGGCATTCGGAAAATGGAGCCAGAATGATTTCAGGAGGGGGATTCAGGGTCTCAGGAGCTCGTCTAGCAAGGCACTGTCACGATTTGGTGATGATCAAACTTCATGTTGGCTTGATGTGGTTGAATGCGAAGCTTCCAACACGTAATTTACACCTGCTGCGATCCGATTTGCACCATCCACACACACATAAACTATCAAGCAAGCTGGAACTGCAGAGCTGCAAAAGCCCCTCCTAAAGCTGCAAAAGCCCCTCCTAAGACTGTTAGTAACAGAGGAGAAATTGCTGCAGGTGTCCTACAGGTAGGCTCCAGGGACATCGACCTTGCCAATCCCGTGGACACCGGACACTGCTGATCTATACAACCTGTGCGCTCATATGTAGATATGAGTGCACAGGTTCAACAGAGAGTGCGAACATAGATATAAGTGCAAGTTCAACATGCACTCTCAAGATGTGTTGAGCTCTCCGTGGTGTCGCTGGCCACCAAACGACTGCCAACGAAACAGCCAAAAAGACACAAGGGCTACAAGAGGGCTACATAGGGCTGGAAAGCAATGCAGGCGAGCAAACTAAAGAAGCTGCTGGATGCAGCAAGGGCTACAAGAGAAGGGGAATAAATCGAGCCGTCCTCTGAGAATACCGCTTGTACTGAACACCAAAGGCCGCTTCTAGTATGTGGCTCTCAATGGCGGTACGTTGCGAGTAGTACAGGAGGCACACGCTTCCCAGCAGGGCAGCGGCACGTGGGCTTTGTAGCATCAGGCAGTACCCCATGAACAGGCAGATGTAGGACGTGTATATCGGATGCTGCATGAGGCTGTACGGCCCCCAGGTGACCAGCTGATCAGGCGTGACCAGCCTGTCGTAACTCTGGTCCCAACAATACAAAAAACCAACGTCAGGCCGCCTCAAGACCACTCAAAAAGACTGTACACTGCTCCGATACACCACCACGTTAGTACACGTAATGATCTCAGCGTATTCTATGAACTCTTCGCGTACTTGACGAGTACGCGAGAAGCTGAGATGATCCTCGACACATCCTCATCCTGGTAAGATGATCCTACCCCACACATCAAGATGCCCATCCGAAGTGTTTCAAGCTCTGACTGTCCTGCTGGGGCAACACATAGGGACTGAGCTTCCACCCAGATATCACAAAGAAGCTTGTTCCACATCAGCGTCATCTCACACATTGTCTTTCAGTGTGAAGTGTGCCTCTGAGATCGGGGCCCTCTCTGTAGTTCAGTTCAAGATGTGGCTTTGCAGTCGTATGTAGTTGAAGATGGCCCTGTACTTCCATGATTACGTTGCTCAGGGCGTTGCCAATGCCAACCTGGTGGGCCTCCTTAAGACATGCATTTACACTATAAGTGCAGCATACATTTGGCAAGGGGGGAATCAGACAGAAGGGTGAGAAAGCCTACTCTTGGTAAACACAGCCGTCAATCTGGGACGTTCATTACACAAGAGCGTCCGTACCAGGACTCAACAAATCATTCATAATTGACAATGTGTTGATTAGCTTAGTATGATCCATTGAAGTTTAGAGTACATAAATCCAATGGTACTATGTGGTATCCCTTGTGGTTGACAGCACGTTTTGCAATGCCACCAGTAGTAAACATGTATTGCTCAAGCCACAACCGTAGGCATTTTGCAAGGCACAGCCAGGAACATTTGTTCAGTATACTATGCAGATCTCCTCGGCAAGTTGCTTTCCAATCAGCCTATGGTTGTTGCTTCGACAACGCAGCACAAAGACATCACACTGAGTGCAGAACAAGCAACACTTTAAAAGGCGGCCACAGAGTCCTGTAACAACGTAAGGAGGAACAACGAAAGTGAGATGAGACAAGCATCTGTGACTGACTTCCGGGGGGATTGCAAGGTGAAGAATTGGAAGCAAGCGTTCTCACCCTGCCCAGTGCCTTGGCCGCTGCTACATGAACGGCCAGTGCCGTCGTGATGAGCAAAGACCCCAAAAGCAGGCTACCAAGTGACCAGTTTGTAGTTGGGCTGCCAACCTTCACCGAATCGTAAACTGCTAGCCAGTGGCCTGCCATTTCGCACGTCACATTTCAGTATTGCTTTTTCTGTAATGCAGGTCACACCAGCAGCAACCAAAGACCTTCAGCCTCTCGAGCCCATTCAAACATAATCTTTAGGGAAGGCGGATTTTTTCAACAGGACCAGCCACTGCAATGTATATTACAGCATAGCCAATATCCTGCACACATTGCCTGTTGCAGGATCCAAATGGTGAGACACACACACACACACACACACACACACACACACACACACACACACACACACACACACACACACACACATACACACACACACACACACACACACACACACACACAAAGACCTTACTTCGGATAAGAGAGTCAGAACCCCGACATTTGCTCATGCACACATCCATTCAGGAAGCCATTTGTCAAAAACCACAACCTCTCTCTGCAATGACGGTCACTTGGCCGTCGTGCTGGGCCATATCAGACGCACAACCTCGGTCATTACCTGCAGGCATGGCACCAATGAACAATAAGAATGCGACAAGCCGACCCTTTGTCCTCACTTGAGCGTCATTGCTTCGTGATGCCAGGCTTCCATACTTGAGTATTCTCTGCAAGCTGCCAACAGAAAAGAAGATGGTATACACAAGATACAGCATCCAGTTGAGCCTGCTGACTTTCCCCGCAAAGATCTTGGCTGGAATCAGCAACAAAACTGCCAGCACAAGCAGGAGCTGGACGAGCTGCAGTATCACCCTTGGCACGAGAGACCCATGACTGATCGCTGGTGGACCATCGGCAGACTGCGAAGCAGCACAGGCGCACGGCGAAGCGCGACCTGCAACCTCTTGGGATCACTGGATTTCGGGTAATCACAAGAGATGTAGGCGGATCCTACGGACAGCACGCAAAATCCATAATGGGCCTCTAGTCGGGCGAGACAGTGGGATCCAAAGCTTATAAGGCTCAAGGCCTTCCGAGATATCTCGAACTTACTCGAAATTCGACGACCAGTAGAAGTGGTCTTATCGCGGAGTGCAGCCTTTTGCATCATTACAGCCACCTCCCGAGCAGAAGGGCATGGAAGCTTGAACGGGACGCTACACCCAGCTTTGCGACGCAGGGGACGAGTATTTAAGGGAAGGGTGAACCAAGAGTAATTTAAACAATGCTGCATATCAACTTAACCTTCACAAACAAAACATGACTCCGCAGACCTCCGACGGGAAGTCGGCATGTACTCCAGACTGCCACTAACAATCACGAGCCCCGCAACCAGATAAAACGGGCTTTACTACAACTTGTTTATCCTTTACCATCCAAATTTTATACTGGAAGTCCTTGTTTCTGGAAATGCAAACGGAGATTACACGAGGAACGGATTTGCGGGAGTGGCGAGGGAGCGTGGACAATGTGTCCGTTGTGCAGTACAGTTCCTCTTCAGTCAGTGCAAGTCATTGTAGGGGAATGCCTCCTGCGACGATAGACAGCCTTGGCAAGAATGCAAAGGCAGTGACTTTCAATATCAGTAGCAAAAAGAGAAACTGGGAAATGTGTGTCTGGTCCGTGATCGCTGAGCGTAATAATCATCGCCGTGCCGTGGGCTGATCTGTTATTGAACGTTTGTGTTGCGTTGCTCTGCTTTCAAATCGACTAGAGGAGCAAATTGGCACATTGTATGGTTCCTGGCTGTTATTGGTAGTTGGTAGAGCAAAGCATATCAGAAACTGTGGGGGCTTGCGGGTATGGTCATGGTCGGAGAGGCAGCCTTAACCTTTGAAGGACATCCAACACGAAGTCTTGGCCTGTGGCTGTTCAAAAATGTAACGAATTCTGGGTACGTTTGATCTCAGTTTGCCTGTGCCAAGACCCTAATCGTTGCCCAACAGATCTGTGCCGACGTTTTAGTTAAGCATTCGACGACTGCCAAATAAGCTGATATGACGCAGGGATCTCCAGAAGCAAATTATTGCTGGAAATATCACTCCTGAGCTAGCATTGCTGGATGCATCTGTGGTAAGGCTGAGCTTGTCGAGCATCACCTGTAGCCTCGCTAGGCAAGGCATACAACAATGCTGCAAGACGGTTTCTCTGTTGGCACTGTTTTTCATCATTTTGAAGCTTTTGATATTATGCCCCCGCCCCAAAAACACACACACACACACACACACACACACACACACACACACACACACACACACACACACACACACACACACACACACACACACACACACGCTCACTCACTCACTCACGCACTCACTCACCATTTCTTGTGCAATTCCTGCGGTCATTCAGGCTAAAAGAAGCATGGTCATCATTGGGTCCACATGCCCGGATCGCCAGTTCAGTATACCCATGTTGAAGAACTAGGCTAAGAAATTACATCTGTCCAGCCCATGGGCCACTAGAGGATGATGAAATGGAACAGCTCTAATTGTAACAGAGTGGGAACAGTGACGCCACTCTATTGCTTTATGCTCAGGTGCCAGACATTTTTGTAATTCAGTTGGCAGGGTTCAAGGCCCTCACATCTGAAGCCAGAGGGACTCGCCGCACGCGTTCTTTGCATGCAGAACTAGTGGTGGATGTTTCAGGCTCCAAACATGTAAGGTCCTGCTGGGCTCTCGCTCTCGCTCTCTCTCTCTCTCTCTCTCTCTCTCTCTCTCTCTCTCTCTCTCTCTCTCTCTCTCTCTCTCTCTCTCTCTCTCTCTTCTCTCTCTCTCTCTCTCTCTCTCTCTCTCTCTCTCTCTCTCTCTCTCTCTCTCTCTCTCTCTCTCTCTCTCTCTCTCTCTCTCTCTCTCTCTCTCTCTCTCTCTCTCTCTCTCTCCTCTCTCTCTCCCTCCCTCCCTCCGCCTCCAGCGCGGGCTTTTTCTACCTCTCCCCCCCCTCTCTCCGTCTGTCTGACTGTGTGTGTGTGTGTGTGTGTGTGTGTGTGTGTGTGTGTGTGTGTGTTTGTGTGTGTGTGTGTGTGTGATAGAGAGAGAGAGAGAGAGAGAGAGAGAGAGAGAGAGAGAGAGAGAGAGAGAGAGAGAGAGAGAGAGAGACAGAGAGCCCCTGTGGGTGTTCGTGTGTCCTCGCAGGCAGTTGAGTTTATTCTTGCCCAGTCTATTCGATGTAAAGGCACTGCCTACGCACTGTTTAGACACCATCTATGCTCTGTCCAGGCACTGTTTATGCATGGGCCATTCCCTCTATGCACTGCCTATGCATCGGCTGTGCACTGGCTATTTTCTGTCTATGCAAGGGCTATGCACTGGCTATTGACTGTCTACGCACTGTCTATGGGCTATGCACTGGCTAGTGAATGTCTATGCCATGTCTATGTAGTGTCTCACCACCTTCAACCACATTCAACATGCGACACCATGTGCAAAGCTGCCCAGATCCGCTTCATCCTACTGGGAACTCCCGCAAGATCACATTTCAGCACAAAAACCTGCCACGATCGGGACTTTCCCGACTCGAACGGAAGAAATTTGCGCTGAAAATCCACAGAAGTTCGACCTCCCGGGAGTTCCCAATCCTACATTAACCTTCCTGGAACATGTAATGAGATCATTTACGTCACATATGTTATTTTGTTTCTGAAACAAGCTTTCAGACTTCGCTTCTATGGAGGTATTTTCAATGCAAATCTAATGATTGCCACGTCCATGGGATTGAGCTGCAGATTAAGGAGTCTCTTACGCGCTTTGGAGTCACCCAGAAAACCCAGCACCTCCTCGTTGGGCGATTTGATCCTTCCCCTGCAGATGTACGTGCCCTGTTGATGACAAGCCCCCTTAATTGCTCCTAAACCCCCCGCCCCCCCCCCCCCAAAGTGTTTCTGGATACTTGAGGTGTTGTTGTCCTCCCTACACCGCACCCTTCACCTCCTGTTCTTTGGGATTGTTCGTCTTATACAGAAGAATAATCGCGAGGAAGCTTCCCATGTCGGCGCTTTGAAGAACATTCGTTGCTAGAAACATTATGCTATATGCTATATTCAGAGCCATTTGAAGCCCTGCAGCAACTAGCTCTGAAACGAGAAGTCACCATCAAATACTGAAGTACCCTGCTTTTTGGGGGGTTGCACTCTGCAAGAACACTGCAGGAGCTTCCTAGAAGGGTCTGAATTTCGACGGAAGATTTGGCCTGTGACTGATGCCGGTGTTCTGGTTGATGCGCGGAAGTTTCGATGTCAGAGTCGCGACTGTGATGTTGCTACTGGATGCTGTCGTCACAACTTTGAATGATGGGTTTTGCGATGAGCAGACCTGATGGTTTTGGGGGGGGGGGGGGGGGAGGAGGGAGGAGGGGGCTCCCTCCGAGGGAGGAAGGGAGCGAGGGATGGAGCAAGGGAGGGAGCGCAGGGCACGATGGAAAAACTAAAGGTTTCCGTCACGCTGAACTTGAAAGAGACCGTTCCAAATGCTGGTTGTAGGAGGACTACATCAAGGGACTTGTCAAAGGCGAGCAGGTACCGCTGGAGGAGCTGCCCTCCTTGACCGATACCAGCTTGCTGGGAAAGGTTGTCCCCCCCCCCCCCTCTCTCTCTCTCTCTCTCTCTCTCTCTCTCTCTCTCTCTCTCTCTCTCTCTCTCTCTCTCTCTCTTTCTCTCCCCCCCCTCTCTCTCTCTCTGTGTGTGTGTGTGTGTGTGTGTGTGTGTGTGTGTGTGTGTGTGTGTGTGTGTGTGGGGGGGGGGGGGGGGTCAGGGATGCTTGATAGTATTCACACTGATGAATGATTATATCTACAGAGTTTGGGACGACTGAATAACGGGGGGAGGGGGGAGGCTCTTGCACCTCTTCATGGTTCAAAGGCGGACAATTTTTCTGAACGTGCTGGTGGATGGGGGGGGACTGGCTTCTTCATTAAATGGTGATCCGCATGACTGGCTTTGTTCATTGAAAGCAGAACCGATTTAATGTGGACATGATTAAAAGCATTTGTGTTGATGCTGGTTGCCCCACGTGCTCCAACATGTGCGCACGGGCCCGCATGGGGGTGTGTGTGTGTGTGTGTGTGTGTGTGTGTGTGTGTGTGTGTGTGTGTGTGTGTGTGTGTGTGTGTGTGTGTGTGTGTGTGTGTGTGTGTGTGCATGCGCGCGTTCATGCATATGCGTGTGCATACATGCGTGCGCGCACGTGCTCGCGAGAGGGGGAGGGAGGGAGGGAGGGGGAAGTGTTTTTTTTTTGGGGGGGGGGGGGATGGTGGAGTGAGGGTGGGAGGGAGGGAGGGAGTGAGAGGCAGGGTTCAAATGGTGGTTTGGGGGGAGGATGCGTGAGTGCTCCTGGATTGTTTTTGCTTTCCCAGGCAGGGACCACGTCTCTTACCTTACAGAGCTGAAGCATTTGACAGGGGATTTATTATGTGGGCATGCAGTACTTCAAGATAGCAGCCCCGGAGATGACGATCGGGACTCTGACAGATGCCGTCTGCTGCCGCATCGCCTCTCGGGATTGTTGATGTGGTGGGGTTACGACCACGGACCACCGTGTGGGGTTACGACCACGGACCACCGTGTGGGGTTACGACCACGGACCACTGTGTGGGATTATGACCACGGGCCACTGTGTGGGGTTACGACCACGGACCACCGTGTGGGGTTACGACCATGGACCACCGTGTGGGGTTACGACCACGGACCACTGTGTGGGATTACGACCACGGACCACCGTGTGGGGTTACGACCACGGACCACTGTGTGGGATTACGACCACGGACCACCGTGTGGGGTTACGACCACGGACCACTGTGTGGGATTACGACCATGGGCCACTGTGTGGGGTTACGTCCACGGGCCACTGCGTGGGGTTACGACCATGTGCCACTGCGTGCGGTTACGACCATCTGCCACTGCATGGGGTTCCGACCACGGGGCCTCAACCCTGTCTGGGGTCTGGGTCAGCCTTTTCTGATGTATCTGGGCTTCTCTGGATGATGATTGTGAAAAGGACGGGAGAGCCGTTTTGAGCCTTGCCCTGAACCATGTGGGTCTATGGCTGCATGCAGAGGACAAGAAGCTTTTGCCGGTGGGGAACGAGTATCAGCGTGTTGGGGACTCCCTTGGGCCGAGCTGTCAATCAACGGGGCAGAACCGGTATATTGTAAATTGATACTAACGATGACGGTGATGATGATGATGATGATGATGATGATGATGATGATGATGATGATGATGATCTTGAGAAGATGATGCTGATGATGGTGATGGTGATGATGATAACGATGGTGATAATAGTGATGTCGTTGTTGCTGGTGTCTTGCCTCTGAGCCTAGAGAGAAGGTGAGGGAGCACTGCCGTTAAACCCCGTGTCAGTCACGAGGCATGATAGGACCCCATGCATCTAAGGATGGATTCAATGGGCGCCTACTTTTGAGGACTGCGCCAAGCCCAGGGTTAGCTGAGTCTCTACTCGACGCACAAGCTCACTGGCATGGTCTGAGAATAGGCATGTACGCGCACGTACGGGGGATGGATGGGAACTGTATATACGAGGCCTGGATTATGTCTTGTGAAGCTGGTTGGCTTTCTCTCGATTTTCCCAAACCATCAGCATCTGTCAATTGCCACCAACCATCAGCACCTTTTGATGTGTTAGCCACCCACCAGCCCCTCTCGGTTTGTCGCAACACATCAGCATCCTTCATGTTCCGCAAACCACCAGCACCTCTCGTTTGTTGCAAAGCATCAGCACCTCTCGTTTGTTGCAAAGCATCAGCACCTCTCGTTTGTCGCAAAGCATCAGCACCTCTCGTTTGTCGCAAAGCATCAGCACTTATCGTTTGTCGCAAAGCATCAGCACTTATCGTTTGTCGCAAACACAAACCTTGGGGCATCTGTCATTTGTTGCAAACCACCCGCACCCCTCTCCTTTGTTGCAAGCCACCAGCACCTCGAGCTCCATTCTTGTGGTAGGCCCGAGTAGACGGCCAAGCATCTGAAAAAAACAATACAAGCAAAAGCATGAATACCATGCTGTACCCCACCAAATGCCATTGCAAAATGACCATTCCAATATATCCGAACTTGACTGTGAAGTTTACACAGGGTACATCAAGTATAAATGTTGTACCATTCCTGCTGAAACAAGTTCCCATCGTAACCACACGCCATGCATCTCGAAGCACACCATGCGCCATGTATGGCGTATACGGCACGCATGCGCACATGTGTGCACAGGGGTAACCCTATGACGCATCCACATATCGGCAGAGTGCAAACATGCTGGACGTCATGTGATGTTGAAGCAACTGGGAGACGCATGTACAAGACCCCGACGTCTTCCCTCCACTTGTACATCATGTGTCCACATGTGTCTGGAGGGGCCCGAGTGTTAGAGCTTCCACGGTAAGAAGAAGAAGGGGATACAGTTCGATGGGCGCACTAATGTTCAGGACGTGAGTCAGGATGAATGGAGACAGGCTAGACTGATATTCTGTCAGAGTGTTGCCCTTTTCCATTGTATGATATATCGTACAACACAGTGAGCCCTGCCAGCATGTTATCTTCGTCCACAGTATCATAGTACGATGGTGAGCCTGGTATCCACATGGCTGCCCCTGTTTATCGAGTAAGGCATTAAAATGCCTTTCGTGTGCACGTGTGTGTGTGTGTGTGTGTGTGTGTGTGTGTGTGTGCGCGCGTGCGTGTGCGTGTGTGTGTGTGTGTGTGTGTGTGTGTGTGTGTGTGTGTGTGTGTGTGTGTGTGTGTGTGTGTGTGTGTGTGTGTGTGTGTGTGTGTGTGTGTGTGTTGTGTTGGGTATTTGGAGAGG
>KV908553.1:150331-167831 GCA_002005505.1 Botryococcus braunii
TCTGGACAGGTCTCCCTCCCCCCCCCTCCCCCCCAAAATGGAAGAGGTAGTAATCTTGCAGTTACCCCAGTTCAAGATTTTTCACTGGTATAGTGGAATTTTGGGAGGGGCAAGAACGGTAAAGAGCCTCCCATATGGAATGGGAGGAATCAAAGGGTACATTTTGAGATAGAGAACGCTTCCGTCATCACGAGGATCTCTGGTGCCTCACTTGTATTGTCCGGTTTTTTCTATGTATGTCTTTGTTCTCTTCAGTTTTGGAAAGCGGAGTTGGGAAAGCTCGTCTGGGTCTCAGTGACGAGGGGTCTTTGAAACATAACAGACCTTACCGGTTGGCTGGAAATCGTGTCAGTCCAGCGGTTGCGTGATAAAGATAACAGTTTTAGGCATGGCAAGTGTTTCAGAAATGTAGTCAAAGATTGATAATTCAGCGGCCAATTTTCGAACGACCCCATGGTGCGGTAAATGTTACTTACATTGTTGGAGCGCCAGGTGAACGGACTCAGCAAGGGGTAACGACTCTCTCATGTTGTAAAGGTCACTCAAATAGTCTCGGTCTCGTTCAAAGATCCTTGCCGATCAGAAGGCAGCGAGTCCATTTTGGAAATCCTCCCCATGCAGATACCTCCACGCAGCATCGTTTGTCAACACAGTATTTACACAAGTTAGATGAAATGTAGTTGTGAGCGTATCTGTAAAAAGTCATCATTATCCGTAAAACATAATCAAACTTAGAGAAAAAGCGCATAGCGAGCGTATCCGTAGAAACAGGTACTTAGCCCCCCACCTGACCTGCGTCCTCGGGCCCGACAGCATTTCCCAGCATCTGAAGCTGTCAGGGGAGGAAGTGACTGGCATGCACTTGCGACGCCATTGAACAACTTTTTTCACCCTTCTGGCATTCACGCAGGCACGAGCGCTTGCATGAGTGCGCACCCGCGACACACACACACACACACACACACACACACACACACACACACACACACACACACACACACACACACACACCCACCCACCCTCAGCCCAGCCCCGCCCCGCCCCGCCCCACCTGCCCAAACCCCCCCCCCACACACACACACACACACACACACACACACACACACACACACACACACACACACACACACACACACACACACACACTGCGAGAGGGAGCAAATGAACGATCACCCGCATGGTAGTTTTAATGTACACACGCAGCAATCTGAAGGTGTCTTAAGATGTGCATGTGTTATTTGAAGATAGCTAACACATGCATGAAATACAGTGACGGTAGAATAATCAAATGCTTTTTACCTTACATTACCTAATTAGCAACCTTAACGACCTCATAATGACCTAATTAAGATACATCGTTGTAATCGAATGCCTTCACCGTCCCCTGCCAAAAGGAGGCTTATAAGGCTCGACCCTGCTTGGGTGCCGTGCCCCCTGTCAAAGGGAGGGCACCCAAGTAGCTACTCTAAAGGGGCTCATCCGTTTTCGTCTTGATTTCTTGTACACCATCGCCCTGGGCGGTTTGCCCACCATGCGGATGGAATATCTGTCACCCTGCTAGAAAGCCGTAACTCCATACATGGGGAGGGGAAAGCCCTGCTCATTGTTATGTAATTACGAGCAGCTTCCGCGCGCTTGTACTTGCACAAAAGCAAGTGCATATACGGATATGCACCTCATGAGCTTGAGTGCCTACCCTCTCTGAGCAGTGCTTGAAAAGAACGGCAAAGTAGATCTTATTCTTGGCAGTTTCCAGCTGGGGAAGGGGACCAAGAAAAAGAGTCGGAGGTTCGGAAACTTCGGACATCTTGCAAACCTATATACATATATATATATATATATATATATATATATATATATATATATATATATATATATATATATATATATATATATAAAATAATAATAATAATAATAATAATAATAATAATAATAATAATAATAATAATAATAATAACACTTGACTCCTGCCACATCGTGTGCTGTGTAAGACACGCACTCCTTGTCGGTATCGATCTTGTCGGTATTGATATCGCTGCATTGATCCCTGTGTTGTTCACGTACATCCCTGGATGCAAAGAGAACACTGTTCGGAAGAGACATGCCAGAGGCTGCTTACATCAAGTATTGCTTTGCTTCTTCGTACAGCACCCAGGATAGAGCGGTACTGCAGGCCAGGTGCAGGGAGCGAGTTCCTAGGCCGGCTGCAAAGGCTCTTAGACCTGTCCAATCAGGAGCCCCCATCTTACATCTCTCCTTACTAGGCAAGGCCAGCAGTTGTCCAATCTGCCCCACTCGTGCAAAACTCCGTTGATCTCAAAAATTGGAACCCCAAATGGAACTCATGGACCTCCCCTTGGAACCCCACACTATAGAAACAGACTTGAACTTGTTCAAGCCGTCCCTGTCCCTCCCATCATCTGTCAATGGAATATCCGCATTGATCTCTTCCCACATACCCCTGAGCAGAGTTGGAGCTCATTACTTGCCACCTTTGAAGCCATGCCAGGAACGATTGAGATGCAGCAGCCATGCTGCTGGTGTATGAGTCTGTGTCCGAGGAATGGCTGGGAGAGCTTTCTAACATTCCTTCTGCTTTTGATGCTTGTACCAGAATATGCAATGAGTTCACGGGGGGTCACAATCTGGAGGCCACTCAGCACTGGCGGAAGGAGATGGAAGCAGGGATGGGAAGCGAGGAGACCATCACCCAGTATGTCAATTGCATACAGAATCTCAAAGTCAGCCTCCAAAACAACGGTCATCAGATGCTGGATTCTGCCGTCTCCCACCTGATCATCAAGGGATTACCACAAGAGGAGCAAAGGAGGCAGGGCATGTTCACAACTGCAGCCACAGTTCCCCTGTCTGAGTTGGCCAAGCTGCTGAGGGCCACTGCAGATGGCCTGGTCTTCGACTGTCAGCCTGGCCATCTTTTAGGGATCTTCTGGAGCAGAAACACCACCAGTGGCCAATGCAGCAACCCAGCCAATCCCACCCCTGGAGTCTGACGCCGAGCAGATGGGTAAAGGGGACCTGCCACTACTGCGGCAAGAAAGGCATTTTGGAGTTCAGGAAGAAGCGACAGGACGAGAGAAACCAGCGAAATATTGTGGCTGCTGTGCAAGCGCTGACTGGAATGTGGCCCCAGGCACAGCCCCCTATGGCTGGACATCATCTTCCAGCTGCCCAGAACGCCTTCCCTTGAGCAGGCGCTTTCCCACACTGGATGCAACCTCCACATCCTCCTCCTCCTCCACCAGCAGGTATGCATTGTGTGGTCTCATATGATATTCTGGAGCCTAGTTTCAGATTTCCCCAGCAGCAGTCATGGCTACTTGACATTGGAGCATCAGTGCACCCAGTGAACAACATTTCCTTGCTTATCATCATCCCACAGTGCATGCAAGGCCCGTTCCCTTGCGTTTGGCCACCTCTGATGCCGCTGGAGGCATCATCGCTACAGGCTCAGTGTGCCTACTTAACCCTCAGAACAAGCCTTTCTGGTTTCATCATGTCCAGTGTGTTCCCTCAGCAACCACCAACACATTATCAGTGTCAGCAGCACTTCGGGATGAAGCAGCATTTGTCACAGACACAGTGGGGGGAAGGGGGGGGGGGTTCCAGAGCAATTTCTGGTTTGCACCGTAGGTGGGTGCCGATCAGCGCAGCAATGGGAGTCTACTACATACTTAATGTGTACCCTGTGAGCTCCCAAAATAGCTTTCTGGGAGCTGACAGGGTCCAGATTGTGTATGAAGTACAGTCCCTATGCTGCGCGCACCGGCACCCAGCAACGGTGAAAACCAGAAAGTGCCGTGAACCCCCCCCCCCCCCCCAAGTGTATGTGACAAACACCGCCCCATCCCGAAGTGCTGCTATCACTGATAATATGTTGGTGGTTGCTGAGGGAACACACTGGACATGATGAACGCAGAAAGGCTTGTTCTGAGGGTCAAGTAGGCACACTGAGCCTGTAGCGATGATGCCTCCAGCGGCATCAGAGGTGGCCAAATGCAAGGGAATGGGCCTTGCATGCACCGTGGGATGATGATAAGCAAGGAAATGTTGTTCACTGGGTGCACTAATGCTCCAATGTCAAGTAGCCATGACTGCTGCTGGGGAAATCTAACACCAGGCTCCAGAATATGATATGAGCCCACACAATGCATACCTGCTGGTGGTGGAGGAGGAGGAGGAGGAGAAGGAGGAAGAGGTGGTGAACATTGAAACCAGTGTGGGAAAGCGCATGTTCCACGGAAGGCGATGCTGGAGGATGAGGTCCAGCCACAGGGGGCTGTCCCTGGGGCCACATTCCAGCCAGCGCTTGCACAGCAGCCCCAACATTTTGCTGGTCCTCCTCGTCCCGGCGCTTCTTCCTGCACTCCAGGGCAAAATGCCCTTTCTTGCCGCAGTAGTGGCAGGTCCCCTTTACCATCTGCTTGGCGTCAGGCTCCGGGGGTGGGGTTGCCTGGGTTGCTGCATTGGCCACTGGTGGTGTTTCTGCTCCAAAAGATCCCTCAGAGATGGCCTGGACTCGAGGCTGTGTCCCGGCCCGACCATCTGCAGTGGCCCTGACCAGCTGGCCAACGCGGACAGGGGAACTGTGGCTGCATCTGTGAACATGCCCTGCCTCCTTTGCTCCTCTTGTGGTAATCCCTTGATGATCAGGTTGGAGACGGCAGAAACCAGCATCTGATGACCGTTGTCTTGGAGGCTGAGTTTGACATTCAGCATGCGGTTGACGTACCAGGTGATGGTCTCCTCGCTTCTCATCCCAGCTTCCATCTCCTTCAGCCAGTGCTGAGTGGCCTCCAGATTGTGACCCGCCGTGCACTCATTGCATATTCTGGTATAGGCATCAGAAGCAGAATGGGAATTGAAAAGCTCTCCCAGCCAATCGGGGTTAGGTTAATTCGCCATCGTTCTTTCGTTCTTTGGAAAATGGAGGGGAGCTGGAGCTTCGGCACGAGGAAAGGCCGGACCGTACCTGCACTACGGTACAGATCCTCCACGACGCTGCCCGCGCTGATGTGGCCTTGCCCTGTGACTGCACTGAGGACCTGCCCGCCACCCGCACCAGCACAGCGTCACTTGCCGCTTTGGGCTCGCACCTTGGGAGAGGGGTGTGGGCGCCAACTACGAAAGGAGACTTGCTTACGATATGCATCAAGTCTCGGATGAGTCACAGAGATAGATGGAGTGGGGGGGGGGGGGAAGGGCAGAGAGAGGCGGGGCAGGGAGACGGACAGACAGACACACAGACACACACACACACACACACACACACACACACACACACACACACAGACACACACACACACACACACAGACACACACACACACACACACACACTCACACACACGTACACACTCGCACACACACACATACACACACACAGAAAGAGTGAGAGAGAGAGAGAGAGAGAGAGAGAGAGAGAGAGAGAGAGAGAGAGAGAGAGAGAGAGAGAGAGAGAGAGAGAGAGAGAGAGAGAGAGAGAGAGAGAGAGAGAGAGATTTGCGTGTTTGTCTGTGTGAGAGAGGGCTGGGGGGAAGGGAGATGGGTGTGAGGGAAGGGGATGTTTGGCGCACGAAACCGTGATGATGACGTCGTAAGCTGCCAACGGCCACCAGGCCGGGAACAAAGCTCGCGCAAGGCACATGCAGCCATGCTCACCTGCAAGCGCGTTTTTACAACGTCCAGGGGGTGGGTCAAGAGCCCGGCAAAGCCTGCGGACCCCGCTGACGCAGCCACGATGGCAACCGCAGGCAATTGCGCTTCCTCACACCCCAGCCGCAAGGCCGCCGCCTTCTTGGCCTCCCCGTAAACAGCCGCGTACAGCATGCTCCAGGGAAGCCAAACCTGCATTGCAGTACAGTACAAGTTTGGGTCCTTTGATCACCACATTACCCCCCCCCCCTCCTTTTACGCGTACAGCATGCTACAGGGAAGCCAAACCTGCATTGCAGTACAGTACAAGTTTGTCCTTTGATCACCAGATTAACCCCCCCTTTTTATGCGTACAGGATGCTCCAGGTAAGCCAAACCTGCATTGCAGTACAGTACAAGTTTGTCCTTTGATCACCAGATTACCCCCCCCCCCTTTTACGCGTACAGCATGCTCCAGGTAAGCCAAACCTGCATTGCAGTACAGTACAAGTTTGGGTCCTTTGATCACCACATTAAACCCCCCCCCTTTTTAAACGTACAGCATGCTCCAGGGAAGCCACACCTGCATTGCAGTACAGTTTGGGTCATTCAATCACCCCAAGATAACCCCCCAATGCCTCTGCCGCGTACAGCACGCTCCGCCCCGATTGCAGTACAACGTAGGGCCCTGTGACAGATATCAGCTGATATGATAGCCCCAGTAGATGTCGGCTGGCATGCAACATCAGTTGGTATCCTTTGATATGGAAAACTTGGCGATGTTAGCTACATGAACAATGTCCGGATCATGCACACAGTCTACACATTTCATCTAATGTCAGCCAATACGAGCTGGCATCAGAAGGCCACTTCTGATGTCAGCTTGAATCTGGCTGCCATGCCACGGAGGGCTGAAACCAAGGCAAGAGCCCGGCTTACAGCTCCAGCCCCGCAAGGGAGCCCAGGTGGGAAAAAACAGTGTGAGGGAGGCCATGAGGGCGTGGGGTCACCCTGGTCCCACTGGGGGTCCCCCTGGTCCCCCTGGTGTGTGGACGGCAGCTGAGGTGGGGATAACATGGAAATAGGCGCATAAGCCTTATCCATGTGACCAGATTTGAATGGAACTCCGTGGGATCAATCGTTCGAGGGCTAAAGCGGCTGAGCCGTACATTCAAAAATGATTCGAATAAACTGAAAACTCAAATTTGAATTGAAGACATGCCCAGCGGAGGCATACCGAATTGGTGAGCCAGTAGCCTCGGAATAGGGAGGGCAGGCCCCCACGCGCCCAGGCATCCTTGAAAGCGTCCCAGCTGCCCCTGTACGTGTACAGGCCCCGCATCTGTCGCTGGGCCTGCACTGCCAAGCCGCAGCATTTGTTTCCTCCAGGAGTTTACTCTGAAGAGTTCAACTTATTAGAAAAAGTGCAAAGTATGCATGATTTCTCCAAATTAAAAATTAATAGAATATTAGAATAAACAGAATAAAAGAATGAACAGAATGAAAGAATAAATAAAATAAAAGAATAAATATAATAATAGAATAAATAGAATAATAGAATATATTCTATATACAATAAAATTGCGCACCCCTACCCCTTTTTGGTTGAACAGCGCTCTATCTCAATAGGTTCTGCGGAAGACGGTGCCCAAACCTGCAGACGCTCTTTGATGATGTCCATGGGGGTGAAAACAAGGCCGCCGAGTAACTGTGCAAAGGCTCCTGTTGCCAGACCCCCTGCCAGCCCGCTGTCAGCCGGCAAGAGAACCTTTGCCATCTCAAAAGCACCAAAGTATGCCATGCTGCCAGGGATAGATCCCACCAATACAGCCCCGAACCCCCGGTAAAATCCCGGGACGCCCTCACTTGCTGCCACCTGCACGATAGGCTGTCAGTCTGTGTCTGCTGTCTTGCTGCTGTGCCCCTTGCTTATGGCCGCGGTCAGTACCTCTCGACCAAACAAGCCATTCAAGCGTGCTCGTGTATTGTGAAGTCTGCAAGTTTGCTTTGTTTCCGGTTACTTCGCACAGCTTGCTCAGCTTGTCAAGCACTCTTGAAAGTGCCCGATCTGTGTGTTTGCCCTTCTTACGTTTTGGATCACTGCAAAGGTAGACATACTGACAAGTGATGATTGAGCCTTGTGCTGGAAGCATGAGGGTCAGCCGCAGGAGGGGGGGGGGGGTGTCCCGAAGCTTATGGGGAAGCTGACAGGAAACAAAGACACTTTTCAATTTTGGATCACAACAGCCATTATGGTGGAATGGTTCCACAACTTTGACGCGGTGATTGCTAGATGGATGGGATTCTGACTAGGTGTGACACGTCAACAGCAACAAACTGCAGCTACCTGCCTCACTAGCCGCAAGGCTGCCCGAGGTGAACTGTGGTCAGCAGCTGACTCCATCTGAAGCTGAGATTTGATGGTGTCTAAAGGATCTGCATGAAACCTTTCCCAGCCCAATAAATGTGTGGACCAGGGGGTGTATAGCCAGAAGGCTAGTCATGGCAAACAGCCCGCCTCATGATTGAATGCCGAAGACTATCTGATGTACGGTCATCCAAACATGACTAGCTACTGCTTTCAATAATTTTGAAGTTTTAAGAAAATCAGTCGTGCATAAAATAGAAGGTTAATGTGCATACACGTCAGGGATCGTGACAGAAGGGAAGAGATTGCTCCGGCAGCAAATCCATTCACAACATCTGACATCCTCACAGGCTGCCCATCGTTCACCATCATTCCAAATGGGAGGATATTTCTTGTGATATCCTCAACATCCTCCCACTCTCTAGGCTGAGGCACCGGCTTTAAATGCACTAGCGAATCGGTATGCAATGGAAACCATTGGTAGTCACGTCTCTCATTCGCTATCCCAATTCAAGTAGAATAAACACAAACACTCAACAGATCTATGCTAGATACTGCTCCTGCTGAGCCGGATGGTCTATACATAGTCTGTTGACGTGCAACGGACACCGCGTTCGCAAGTAAGGTTCCGTTATACCTTATAATTTACACCATAGGAAGGGCGCCTTTCACCTGAATCAATGAGTGCGTGGCTCAGGTCAAGGGATCTCACTAGTAGAGTCCTTCAAGAAAATGTTGACAGAGGTTTCCTATGCGTGACCTGGGTCAGGTCAACGGACTTTCGGAGTGTGGGGTCGCAAGGGACCTGGCGGGTCTCCTGCGGGAGACCCGCCAGGTCTCCATCTGCTCCCTCACTGAGGGATCTGCCAGGGAGCAACTTGCATCCCGAGCACTGATTCGGATGTAGATGCTGTGTCCGTGCGATTATGTCCTCTCTGTTTGCAGAGCATGTATCGGGTCGAACACATTTTGCAATGACTTGGCGGGTGTGGCACAGACTCAAGCTGCTGGCTTTCTCTCTGATTCAGCCTAGGCCTATCAACATCAAATTCTTACATCGTCTACAACAAACAGTGAAGCAGTATCCGTTTGTGTGCCACAGGTCCCTACCTATGACCCACATTAACAAGTGCAATGGAAACCGCACAGACAGTATCAAGGGCCGGAGGGGTTATCCACCTTGCCTGAAAAAATGTAAATCAAGTGCACAGCAATGCACAAATTACCTGGTTCTATTCATGTATGAGATGCCCAATCTATGCACCTCAGCTCTCGTGCAACTGTCTAATTTGCGCAAGATACAGTTTGTACCCCCAGATTGGACTAGGGGGTGCGTGGGAGGTGCATGCATGCATGCGTGTGTGCGTGTGCGTGTGTGTGTGTGTGTGTGTGTGTGTGTGTGTGTGTGTGTGTGTGTGTGTGTGTGTGTGTGTGTGTGTGTGTGTGTGCGCGCGCGCGCGCGCGCGTGTGCGTGCGTGTGTGCGCACGCATTTCATGAAACACCCGTGATCACTTTTCTTTTGCCAGCACATCAACCTCCGGCAGCTGCACACCCCCCCCCCCCCCACCTTTGGCAGTGGCTGCAGCATGCAGAAGCTACGTAAGGGACTGCAGTCATTTCCAGCGGCGCACCTCACACTACAGACATAAATTGTGGCCACCGGCTCCCCCATTCTCTCAGGACTGGTTGGAGCTGCACCGCCGAACTACTGAATTCAAAAAAAAAAAAAAAAAAAAAAAAAAGAAAAAAAAAAGAAAAAAAAAGGAAAGAAAAGGGGGGGAAGGGAAACATATAAAGATAAAAAGTAGGTGTGTCTCCGATGGGTCACTCATGCCATATATGGCAAGCTTTCTTAAAGCTCAACGTGGAGCTGCTTGCAGGATTTGAGTCCATGATGGAGTACTACACACGGAAGCATTCATACGACGTCGACCTTGTCAAGAAAATGTTACAGCGAAACAAGAGAGGGCGCTTTCTCCCAGCTCTACTGCTGCTGATGCTGCTGCTGCTGCTGCCGATGTAAGGATCCTCACTGTGTGTTTGCTACGGTGCCTGACAGCATAACGGGGCCTCTTTTAAATGCTTTCGTCTGTGAGAATTTGCAGACCCGGCTCGAAAAAGTTTGCCAGCTAGGGCTCCCGGCTCCGCCTGAATTCTACAAATGTACTCTATAATCATGCTTCACAAGTAGGGCATAACTCACCGGGGTTTCAAGTCTATCCTCAAGCTTATTTTCACTGTGGTGGTGCGAAGCTAGAAGGATGTAACAGACCCCATGCAGACTTTCTGGAGGGAGCTCAATAAAGCGGAGCGTACGATGAAGTTAAATTTAACTTCATCTTACGCTTGATCAAGTTCCAATGCCACCCTCCAAACTAGTCTTGGGTTTTGAGCGACTCTAGAGTCGCTCACGACCCAGTTTATCCTACACTCTGATTGTAAAGTAAACGATGACGCCAGCGTACGCATGTATACAGTGAGAATACAGGCTTCACACTTAATTTTAAATACAGACAGAGTTGGCTGACGCTAACCTGAACCCTCGGGAAGAGCGGTCTCTAGTCTCTGATTGTCATGAGCAAAATTGGGTATCGTCTTTCCCTTGTGTCAGTGAGATGACAATTCTGAAAAGCTAGCGCCTCGACCAGTACCTGGCGAGCAAGTACCCATTGAGAAATCGAATTTTGATACAACTTAAAATCCATGGAAAAACACTGGAAAGCAATGGGCTAAAGCACAGCCTATGACGCTGTGCCGAGCTGGAGAGTCTGATATACATACACAGGTGGATGGGACAATCACGAATGCTGTTTCTTTCCACTGGCAGTTGCAGGTCGACTTTTGTTGGCGTTCTCCCTTTTGGCAACCACTTTCTGGGATCGGTGCTTCACGTAGTCTCGGTCTATAACGCCATCCCATTCTTCAGAACCAATCTCCTTGAAGCCCTGCCCCACCGCACAAGCAGATGTCTGTCAAGCCACATAAGTAATCCCGTGCCGATGATTCCGTACATTGGAGTCCGTCGCTTCCTGATATCTATGCTGTCTGTGAACATTCGTAGTTCACGCACGTTGACATACAGCCATGCCTGATAAAGACACTGTCACAATTTCTTTCAGCCAGGCCGCAAAATTTGTGCCTAGAGATCTCCATGACACTGTCGCAGAGGACAGGCTACGAATACACGGCCTATGAATGTACAAGTCGAGGGGAGAGTCGTGATAATGTCAGTAATTGTTCTAGCCCTCCGGTTCCTCTGCTCTCCCCCCAGGGGGAAGGGGAAAGGCAGGGAAAGAGTCTCCCCTGTGTCACCAGCAGCAGCCTAGGAAACACGTGGCTTCTGGGAAGACACGTGGCTTTTGAAGTGCTGCTAGTGACACTGGGAACCCCAGCGGGGTCACATTTCAGTCCGAAATTTGACACGACGGGGACCATCCCGACCCGAATGGGAAGAAATTTGTGCCAAGAAGCCACACAAATTCGACCTCGCTGGAGTTCCTAGTGACGCGGGACTCTTGAGGAAGCACAAGGGGATTGCCCCGTTCCATCAGTACTCCACCATTATGACGAGACTGTAGCTAGGTTGGGGAAAGAAGGACGGGCCCGGGGGCGCCCTAGCCTGCCGTTGTATGGGTTGGCCTATACAGGGATACATCCTTTGTATTGAGTGTACAGATACGTACAGATCTGTAGGTGCTGTGAAAAGCTGCTGCACGAGTGTATGCATACCGGTTGCAGGAGTGGCCATCATTTGGTGTGGGGACGGGGCTAGCACGCGGAAGTATGTTTGGGGCCATCATTTGCTGAGTGTACTACTGTAGGACTGTACACATGTACGTGAACTGCGAGGAGCTGGGACATGCATTAAGATGTCTAAGGGTACTTGCCGTGGCTAGAATCCACTTTTGGTTTAAGGGGAGGGGCATCGCGATTGAAAAGAACAACAAGAAGAAGAGAAGGAGGAGGAGGGGTGTTGTGATAGTAGTTCCGCAAGGAGGGCACCGCCAGGGTGAGGGAGAGACCATTACCCAATCATCACTGCTCCTGGAGCTGAGGCTCTTAACGTCCGCATCCGAGCTGACGTAGCCATAGATATGCGTGAGATCCGGTACTGGTCCCTCCATTTTCTTCTTGCCCTTCTTCCTCTTTATAGAGGCTTTGGCTGGCAGTATCTGCATAGGTATACATCTGTCAACGCAGTGTGGGATCCAAAGTTTCCCCCACAGGCAAGATGCAAACAAAGGAATCAAATCTTCTAGATCGATCCATTGCGTTGGCACTGACACTCTGTGTGTGTGTGTGTGTGTGTGTGTGTGTGTGTGTGTGTGTGTGTGTGTGTGTGTGTGTGAGTGTGTGTGTGTGTGTGTGTGTGTTTGTGTGTGTGTGTGTGTGTGTGTGTGTGTGTGTGTGTTTGTGTGTGTGTGTGTGTGTGTGTGTGTGTGTGTGTTTTGCAGATGATCGACAAAGGTCTTGCAAACTTGCAAACACAATTCTTACATATTGAGGCTTCCACCTCTCGTCCAGATCTCCATAACACCGAAATCTGAAGCGCGCAGGTCACTATGCTATCATAACACTTCTATATCCAAAATAATGCCCTCGCACAGCAACACCACTGGTGCGCTATTTCACGTGTAACGCCGTCACGCGTCACGAGGTTCTCCCGATTGTAGAACCCTATTACACAGTGTGTGTGTGTGTGTGTGTGTGTGTGTGTGTGTGTGTGTGTGTGTGTGTATGTGTGTGTGTGTGTCTGTGTGTGTGTGTGTGTGTGTGTGTGTGTGTGTGTGTGTGTGTGTGTGTGTGTGTGTGTGTGCATGTGTGTCACGTGAACGCTCATGGGGGCTGACATATTGAGGTGAGAGTGTCTTCCTCATTGCGGGTTCCCGGACTTACATGGCCTCGCTCAGTGACGGAGGCAAGCCAGGCAGGACCGGCCCAAGGACAAGTCCTCATGCCTCGCATCAGATCCGCCTCCCCAGGTGGCCCAGGGCGGTCCGTGACTTTACTTCGGATGGGGACCAGGCTTGAGAAGGTTCAGTAAGTTGCCGCAGCCTGTTGAGGCGGCCTGACACCTCCTGCAAAGCCATGTGATGCTCATCAGTGCCATGTGGCGCTCGTCAGCTCGCAAGGGGACAGCAGATGGATAGAGGGTGTGTGTGTGTGTGTGTGTGAGTGTGTGTGTGTGTGTGTGTGTGTGTGTGTGTGTGTGTGTGTGTGTGTGTGTGTGTGTGTGTGTTTGTCTGTGGGGGGGGGGGGGGGGGGGGCGGGGTGGTTAAGAGGTGGTGTTGGGTGCGGAAAGGGGAAGGGAGGGTAACAGGGAAAGCACAAGCAAGACCGGCTTTGGCCTTGAGAAAGCCACGTCAGACCAGCGGAAGTGAGGAGACTAAGCCAGAACTTTTGACAACGCTTGTGGTAGTCACAACATCTGCCACCCTGCAAGCTTGTCGGTGCCACGTACGGAACCATTTAAGCATCAGGGCTAGCTTCTGTCAGCACACACGCACTCATACCGCATGCCTGAATATGCATACATCACGGGCCCAATCTCTTCGCGTACTACAGCTTTGCAAGTCGGTCTCACCTCTAGGACTTCTGTTGGGATGGCACCTGCCTCAAAAGAACGCTGTGTCAATGGTCCCAGAGGGTCCCACCGGATTGCAAAGGTGGCAGGTTGTATCACAGA
The DNA here is from genome assembly GCA_002005505.1 of Botryococcus braunii. NCBI lineage: Eukaryota > Viridiplantae > Chlorophyta > Trebouxiophyceae > Botryococcus > Botryococcus braunii. The sequence goes on from KV908553.1 coordinate 164,037, forward strand.
GGGGGCTCAAACCTGGAGCAGGTTGATCAGTCCAGGAAACGCGTCCTGTTCTGCGGGACGCTGAGATCCTTCCCCCTGCTCATCTTCCTGAATGCTCTCTATGGTGGGGATGAGGTCCCGATCTATTTGCGAAGATCCCTGCCTGCTCCCAGATGACCTGCAGCTCCCGGCCCCTCGGTCAACGGTATGGTCCATCAAGGCACACGCGGGCATCTCTTGGCCAGGATACTGGTGGGCAGGCAGCGCAGTACTGCTTTTAGCACGTGATATTGTGCACTATATCCTTGCCCGCCAGGGGGCCACCCTCGGGGGGGGGGGGGGTTGGAACCGAGCAGGACGTCGGAACATCTCCGCGGAAAATTGAGAGGACACACCGATGGGGGAGGGGATGGGGGGGTGGGGGAGGTTTGCGGGTTGAGACAGAGATGGGGAGTGTAAAAAAGGGAAGGAGAGGGAGGAGGAAGAGATAAAAGCGGGGGGGCAGAGAGAGGGGGGGGAGAGAGGGGGGGCGAGAGCGAGAGCGAGAGAGAGAGAGAGAGAGAGAGAGAGAGAGAGAGAGAGAGAGAGAGAGAGAGAGAGAGAGAGAGAGAGAGAGAGAGAGAGAGAGAGAGAGAGAGAGAGAGAGAGAGAGAGAGAAAGAGAGAGAGAGAGAGAGAGGGGGGGGGGAGAGAGAGAGAGGGGGGGGAGAGAGGGAGAGAGAGAGAGAGAGAGAGAGAGAGAGAGAGAGAGAGAGAGAGAGAGAGAGAGAGAGAGAGAGAGAGAGAGAGAGAGAGAGAGAGAGGAGAGAGAGAGAGAGAGAGAGAGAGAGAGAGAGAGAGAGAGAGAGAGAGAGAGAGAGAAAACTTATCAGAGCAGGACCCTTCAAGGGAAAGACATCGAGCACGTGCTCACGTTCTCAGCAGCTTGCCGGCACCACGCCGCCATGTGTTGGAGCTCAAGCCACCACTGGTGGTACGCCGCAGGGTCCCGCGGCTGGAAGTGCGGCGCAAGGGCCGTCCCCCAGGATCCCCAAGGGAGCCTGCGGGTGGGCCTCCTGTCCACATCGTTCAAGACTGCCTATGCGCGAGCCCATTGCTCGCAAGCCCTGCCCGCCAGCCCCCAAGCCCTGTTGCTTCTCCGAGGGTGGAAGGATCAACTCAACAGAAGAAGGCTGCAGGAAGCGCGAGGGAGAGAGTGTGGGAGAGGAAGATGAAGAAGTGGGGGTGTGTGTGTGTGTGGTGTGTGTGTGTGTGTGTGTGTGTGTGTGAGAGAGAGAGAGAGAGAGAGAGAGAGAGAGAGAGAGAGAGAGAGAGAGAGAGAGAGAGAGAGAGAGAGAGAGAGAGGAGAGAAGAGAGAGAGAGAGGAGAGAGAGGGGGGGGGGGGGGGGGGGAGAGGGGAGGGGGAGGGGGAAGGGAGCGAGGGAGAGGAGGAAGGGAGGGAGAGGGGAGGGAGGGAGAAAGACAGAGAGGGGGGGGTGAGGGGGAAGAGAAGGGGAGGGGTGGTGGCGGGATGGGGAGGAGAGCCTCAGTGCTGGATGCTCCAAACCCACATGAAAGTTCTTTGATAACATTCAGTCATGCGATTGAGGCCCAATGCGCACCGGAGGCTCTGCGGCAAGTGCAGTACAATTAGCAAACCCTTCCCCTGAGCTTCAAGTGCTGCAGGCGTTTCACAGGTTCACCCAAAGTGAAGGAAATCTTACCCGTACCACGTTTTAGAACAGGTACCGCTGAAGAAGGAGAAAGAGAGCAGGAAACGGAAGATCAAGCAAGAGTGCAGTTTTGTTTGAAGAGGGCAGGGAGCTGCCGGGACGGGTTGAGAAGGTGCAGATGGGAAGTCCAGGGGCACCTGCTGGGCGGCAATGAAAACAGCCTGAAGCTTGCCCAGGTGAGCTCGGGCGGCTGCTTCGCGCCGCTTGGCGTCGTCAAGCCGGTTGGCTACCGCTGCAGCCTCTGCGGCTGCCACGTCATCGGAGGGGGCGTCGACCTCCAGCATTCCGCTGCGCGCGTCGAGAGCCGCCGCTAACCGCGTCTTTGCTGCCCCCTCCCTCGACTCCGCCAGCTTTACCAGCTGCCGCATGTTATCTTCCTTTGCCTTCAGCCCTGTCCCGTCCGCCTCCTATTCTGGTTAAACTCAAGCAAGGCTTCTGTTGTACCCAGCATCCTGTGCGGAAACTAGGACTTCGATTGATTGTATACTCAAGGACATGCACACCCCAGCCGCCCACCAGATACAGCACCTTGAACCAGATTTAGTAGAAATGATTAGATCTTCTTACACAACCTCATTCATGTTGAGTCCCCGTCCCCTTGCATGAGTCCCCCCGCCTTTTGCTCCCCCCTGACCCCCTCCCTCGCCTTTCCTCCGTGGTTTCTTTGGCCGTTACTTTGTGTATGTCTACAGGCGGGTCATTCTATTTTTCCTTCACATCGCACACACACACACACACACACACACACACACACACACACACACACACACACACACACCACACACACACACACACACACACAGAGGGGGAGGGAGAGAAGAGAAGTGAGGGGGAAGGGTGGGAGGGAGGGGGGGGGGAGAGGGGAGGGAGGGGGACAGAAAGGACGAGGGCACATCAAAATGGTGCGCATGCCTTGGAAATATGCAAAGACGCCTTCCGGAGTGTCGGCCCCGGTGATATTATGCAGCAGGGCCCACTGAGACTCCAAATTCTCTAGTTTAGGCACCAGCGCCTACAAAAACAGCACCCGCACACCATCTTTTGAATCCACCAATCTTGCATCCCCTCTCCCCAACGCGCATGAGCGTGAGTGCCCCTGCTCACACGCAGGCTCGCAGGCGCCCATCTCTCCTGTTTGAGGCTAAGTAACAAAGAGCCATGTACTTCTGAAAGGCTTTTTACTGGAGGGATGAGCGTTTTTGTGTGTGTGTGTGTGTGTGTGTGTGTGTGTGTGTGTGTGTGTGTGTGGTGTGTGTGTGTGTGTGTGTGTGTGTGTGTGGTGTGTCCCTGCCATACAAGCCTCATACATACGGTAACACCCTTTTCCAGAAGCAACAGGCATTACTAAGGACAATAAGGAGTTCGTTTTTGTACTGCCAGGCACTCCCGCGCCGTTACTAACGAAACAACCAGGCATGCTGAAGGAACAGCAGAAGTGTCTGATCACTTCAGGGATTTTGGGCCCCTCCACACGTCAACGCCAAGGGGCAATTCTGTACCTGCAAGTAGACAAGGGGAGGCCCCCCCAACCCCCCCTGCCCCCGAGCGCCGTGAGACACCCCTCCTCCATCTCTCCCACTCTCCCACCTTTCGGCCCTCCCTCCCACTTCACAAAGCCTTCATCAGCAGTAACTGCCAGAAAACTTCAACGCGTTGGGCAGATTGGGAAAATGCCCTCTATTGTTATGGTGGGTACTTCAAGCTGCTGCTGCTGATGATGTTGAGAACTTAAAGGTAGGGCTCATAGGTGTTGAATCTTCAAGGGGTTACGCAGCTTGGGAAAATGCCCTCCATTGTCATGGTGGGCATTTGAGGCTGCCGCTGCTGCTGGTGTTGAGAAACTTTTAAGGTAGTGCTCATTGGTGTGAATCTTCAAGATGTTGGGCAGATTGGGGAAATGGACTCTATATATGTGGAAGTCACCTGCAGGCTGCTGCTCGTAGTTTTGAATTCTGCAAGGTGTTGAACACACTGGGGAAATGCACTCTGTAAACGTGGAAGTGACTTGGAGCTGCTGTCCTTAGGTGTTGGGAACTCTGGAAAAATGCACTCTGTAAATGTGGAAGTCACTTGAAGCTGTTGCTTGTAGCTGTGTAGTCTGCAAG
>KV908553.1:170331-207714 GCA_002005505.1 Botryococcus braunii
TCCGAATGTCGTTCAGCTTGTCCTTTTTGAGGGAGAGATCGCGGCGCAGTCTCCGAATGTCCTCTTGCTGGGCATCTCCACCCGCTTTTCCTCCTTCCGCCTTCGCTTGAGCCAACTGAGCCAACAGCTGGGCTCTCTCCCGTTTCACGGCCTCCATCTCGATCCGCTGCAGGCCACCCTCCCTTCTTCAGACCCAGAATTGAGCCAGTGAGCAGCCCCACAGACAGTGGCAATGTTGCAACCACATCCTGATAACAGGAGCTGCCCCGGTTCGAGCCCATGCACTCTTTAAAATCCGGCATCTGCATTTTTTTGGGTCCCTTCCCCACCGACCCTGCCCCCAACAAAACCAGGAGCAAATCGCGCCTGCCCCCCTCCCCCCAATCCCAAATGAAAACAATCCATCTAGTCTCAGAGACCCTTCCGGTCTTACCATAGATGTTCTAGTGAACTTCAAGAGCACTTCTATTTGATTGATTTGCAGCTGTTTCTCGAGTTAATTTCCTGCCTTCCACCTGAATGATGGATTCCATTAATTGGTAACAGGGTGCAGAATTAGCTCATGACCAACTCTCCTTCTATTGGCTGTCAGCTTCCTAGAGTTCATTTGTCATCTTCAGATCACAAATTTCCTCGAAGCCTTACCTGCCTTATCCCTTACCTGCCAGTTGCAGTCTCCATTGCCCCATCCCTAACCTGCCTGGAGGAAAACCATCAGGTCGTATGTCAATGACCTCTCCTTGGCGTATGTTACGTCAAAAGGAATACCTTGTTATGCACATGACTGTACAGTGCGAAGGACATCAAAATTTCACTTAATTCGTCATACGAACTCCACTACTTGGGATTTCATGCTATTTTGCACCTTTTGCCGGATCCGAGAAGGGCAAGTAAAGCGCCGAAACAAGTGGTCACAACAGCAGTCAGAGTGGATCCCTTGCATGAATGGACGAGTTCAGGGCAATGTTTGCGCTTGCTAACTAGAATGGGGGCAGATGTTTTAGCGCAAACATAGGGACCAAGACAGTGAGGAGCACTGGGGACAATCACCAGCTGCTCCTCTTCTGAGAGCTCTTCCCCGAATTGCAGCATTTCGCGGCGTGCCGTGGAGCCCACAACAGAGCGAATCACAGACGGGACGTCCTGCCCTGGACCGTTCTCTCCACTGTCGGCAGATGCCGGGGGCGGCGGTACCTCTAAGCCCAGCAGGCGTGCAACCTCCGGCATTGCCTGCACATTCAGAGCCTCTGATTAAAGGAACTTTCTCCTCCAGGCTCAAAGCGGTTTTCATTGCTTTTTAGTATAAGTCCAACAGGGCAGGGACAATTGTGGACCGTCTCACTCCCCCTTTTTGGCCCTTACTTTTCGCCAGCCCCTTCCCTGCCTGCCCCAGGACAGCCGTTAAATGCTAAGTTCCTGCTCAGCTGGGCTGCTTGCCCTAGGACTTTCCCCTGCATCGCGCCCAGGAAGGTAGCCCAGGGTCCCCACAAAGTGGTATTTCACGGAACGTCACCGGTGCCAATTGAGAGCCATGAAATATGCATTAAATACACTTATTCGAGTAAATTTGAAATTCATGATTGCTTGACTCCGTCATCTGCTCTGTTTCCAGAAGTGTTGGTTTGCTCTGATTTACCAAGGTTGCTGATAAGCCCCACGTTCCCAGCATTTGGGGCACAATAGATCAAAAAGTCACATTAGTTGTACTTTAATGGATTAGCATGAGTCTGCGCACCCTCAGCAACTCGTCCTTCATATGCAAGCGTGGGAGAGCCATCGCTGCAAGTTGTCGCCGTCCAACCATGGTCTAATGCACCTTGAGGAGGGAAAACAAAGAAAATTATTATTTTTAACTATATCATTTCAATCAACACCCTTCTGGTCTATTCAAATGACATCCGGGACCTCCGTCTTACGTAGCGGGGCATCGTGCGGACCCCTCGTAGTGCCCAAGGAATACAATCGATTGTTTAGAAACAATAAATTCGAACCAGAATTCGTGGATTGTGCATTGTTTCGTGTTGCCGCAGTGCATGATGGCGAGACTAGCCAGTAGATGGGCATGACTGAGCATGTGGATGTCCACAGATCTGTTGGTACAGTCACATGGGCTCCACGCTGAAAGATCGGCCCTCCTTCGTACGGGTTCATCGGGCTCACGGCGAAGACGACGGGCGTCTCAGGAGCAAATAGGACATCGCCACAATTCTATCTTCAAGGGGACGACGGATTGTGGCTATCTGGCCAAGTGCTATTATCGTCTGCAGCCAACTTATTTCATTTTTGAGGGGCATTTAGCTACGTATCTGTCTAAGTAACAATGTTTAGCGAACCGTTGGCACGAGTCCCGAGCGTGAGCGAGTTGGTCTCTAGAAACGACGCTATTCAGCGCAAAGTCCTCGACTTCTTTTTCAATGTTATACTTTTCGTCGAGATAACAGTCCTCATGTACCTTCTCATGACGTAGGTAGCGTGGAGTACAGGCCCTCCGGTTTTCGTTGATGGTGTAACAGATTGCCTTCCAATCGGTCGAACTGATCGAGCTGCGCGACTGCGCTTGTAGCAAGGAACAAGTCATTTGAGAGCCTATCACATTCCTGCCTAATGGCTGCGCAAGTAGCCATGGGTATTGCGGGCGCTTGTGTCCGTGACTCTTCAAGGCCCCTCAACAGGGGCATCCACCTTAGGGAGGCCATACCATGCCGCTGTGGTGTAAAGCGATTCGGAGCTATAAATCGGCCGAGAGGACCTTTTACAGCTGCTCCTGTCACTTCAACCAGAAGAACTCCAACGTGCATGGCCGGCGAGCTGGTTGGACTTGGACTGTTCTTCACGCCTGGGCTCTTAGCTACTGCATACGCTTTCTACCGTGGAAAAGGAAGTTTGAAAGAGGGCTTCAGTTTTCTTTTAACTGATACATTTCAAGGATATTTCCAACCGGATGTGGGCGGCGCCAACATTCCAGTTGCGGAAGGACAGCTATCTGATCTAGCAGGGGACGAGCCGTTGTTCAAAGCTTTGTATAAATGGTAAGGTTCAGAGTGACTGAGACCGGCAAGTGCCATCTTGAGGACCGACCCCTGTCGTAAATTTCTTATGGTTTGGCGTCCTATTGTACAGTTATGAGTTTCCATCATCCAGCTTGGCCCATGCCCACAGCTCACTGAACATCGAGTTCTGCATTTTATTATCAATTGTTTATGTACTGTCCTCATTACAGTAGAAGAGGAAAGCTAATTGCGAAAAATATGATCGTTTTTTTTGGGGGGGGGGGGGGGTTTGGGGGGGGAGTGGTGCAGAAGTTTGACTAATAACTGCCACTAATTCAGATGGATCTTCAGTGAGGATGTACCCACTTGGTAGGATCTCTAGGGTGGTGTGCCAAGCGAGATGCGATGAGGGTGGTTACAGAAGGATGCTGTTGAATTGGGCAGGTTTTTGGACTGTGGCGGCGTTTTCAAATTGGTCTTTGGTCCCAAGGCCTTTGTTGTGGTCTCCGATCCAGTGGTTGTGCGCTACCTTCTAAAGGCAAGTCCTTCCTTACTTTCTCAGCATATAACAAAAGTCCAGTGGCCGAAAACGCAGGCCACTTGTATACATCTGCATCCATTGAAGCACCTAATTATTTCATGCTTCTTCTTTAAGAGCCAGGCCAGGTGTGCCCATGTATTTTCAATGCTTTTTTGCCATAAAACTTAGCTCTGTGCCATGTCTATTCCAAGCTTGTCGATGACACGCCAAGCCAAGTGTGCAGCATTTGATCCATGCTTGTCAGTCATTACCTAAGCCAAGTGTGCAACATTTATTCCATCCTTTTCTGTCACAAGCTAAGCCAGGTGTACAGCATTTCACGCATGCTTGTCTGTCACGCACCAAGCCAGGTGGACAGGCCTTAAACGCATGCTTCCCCCCTCCCTCCCTCCCTCCCTCCCTTCTGTCCCAAGCTCAGCTAGGTGTGCAGCATTTATTGCAGGCATGTCTGTCGCAGAGCTGAGCCAGGTGTTCAGCATTTAGTCCATGCCTATCTGTCACTAGATAAGCCAGGTCGTCAGCATCCCATGCGTGCCTGTCACAAGTTAAGCCAGATGTGCAGCGTTGAATCCATGCTTACCTGTCACAAGCCAAGCCAGGTGTGCAGCATTGAGCCCATGCTTGTCTGTCAATGATCTAAGCCAGGTGTGCAGCGTTGAATCCATGCTTGTCTGTCATAAGCCAAGCCAGGTTTGCAGCATTGAGTCCATGCTTGCCTGCCAACGATCTAAGCCAGGTGTGCAGCGATTAATCCAGGCTTGTCTGTCACAAGCTGAGGCGGTGCGGGATCTCGCAGGACAACGCATTCAACTATGACAAGGGGGTGCTGGCCGACATCTTGGAGCCCATCATGGGGAAGGGCCTCATTCCGGCAGACTTGGAGACCTGGAAGCCTCGCCGGCGGGCCATCGTCCCCGCCTTCCACAAGGCCTATCTGGAGGCGAGCGTGCGCATGTTTGGGGCCTGCACCCAGCGCACGATCACTAAACTGGACCAGGTCTGCGCGGCCGGAACGGTGAGCCCCACTGCACAGTTGCATGCCGTTCACACACCAGGGCTTTTCACTTTTGCGATTTTTGTTTGGCTTTTCGCTTGGTGGCCCAGAGGTGCGGGTTGCGGGGTGCAGGATGTGGGTGGTGCAGTTTTTCCAGCAGGTGGGCCGGACGGGGTGTCGGATGCGGTTGAGAATTGAGGGGTGTCGGATTGCTTTGTTGCAGTCATGGCCTTGCGCCTGCCTGCAAGCGTGGACGGGCGCGTTCATGTGTGTGTGTGTGTGTGTGTGTGTGTGTGTGTGTGTGTGTGTGTGTGTGTGTGTGTGTGTGTGTGTGTGCGCGCGCGCGTGGGTGCGTACCTGTGTGCGTGTGCACACATGCATTTGGGGAAGAGGGAGGATTTGTTGGGAAACCGCCCATTGTTGTTGTCAGGGTGCCTCCTTAGTGAATAGAGATGTTTTGTGGTGCTTCTGCACAGGGGGTCACAGACATGGAGGTGGAGTTTCTGAATCTGGGACTGGACATCATCGGGCTGGGTGTTTTCAACTTTGATTTCGGGTCGATCACATCCGAATCGCCAGTCATCAAGGCAAGTCCCAAGATAGGCAGATGCACATCCATCCCCCTTCTAAACCCTAGCAGCCCCCTGCATTTCCCACTTTCAAACAGCAACACCAAGTGCAACATCTCTTTGGTCGGCATGCATGGTTGAGTGCGAAGGCTTTTTAAGCCAGCCTCTTCTTGTTTGTTTGTGGTGAGTGTGTGTGGGTGTGTGTGTGTGTGTGTGTGTGTGTGTGTGTGTGTGTGTGTGTGTGTGTGTGTGTGTGTGTGTGTGTGTGTGTGTGTGTGTGTGTGTGTGTGTGTCTTCCTGTTTTTTTTTTTTTTTTTTTTTTTTTTTTCCCTTGACATGCGCCGGGGTTGTGGGAATCCCCGGCCCACTTCGGCAAGGAACATGATTACACGTTTTCTAACGGAACTGGAGGTGAGGGGGGTCGGCAGGCTGTGTATGGAGTGCTGAAAGAGGCTGAGCACCGGTCGACGTTTTACTTGCCATACTGGAACATCCCTATAGCGCAGTACGTCGTACCGCGGCAGCGGAAATTCCAGGCCGACCTGAAAGTAATCAACTCCTGCCTGGATGACTTGATTTCTGCAGCAAAGGCCGGCCGCCGTGAAGAAGACGTGGAAGCTCTTCAAGCTCGCGACTACACCACGGTGCATGCTCCTTGTGTATTTCAGAAACCGAACTCCCGCATCAGGATTGTGATCAAGAATCTTTTTCAGAATTTCCAGATTAAAGTTTACTTGTTGTAATGAGGAATCTGTAGATCTGTAAATTTTGAAAAGAGAGTTCCCGCATCAGGCCCCTTTTGATCAGGAGATGCAATGAGGAAATTGTATCCTAAAATTCTTCAAAGCAACCCTTACAATCCGTCCTTGTAGTATTTTCTGGTTTGCAGCGTCATTGTGGCCAGGTTGACGATGACAATTGACGGCGACAGTATATCCCAAGGCCGGGAGAACCTGGGATGCTCACTCCTTTCCCACCCCTGCTCACTCCCCGTGCCCCCCCTTTCCCCTGTGTCTGCCTCCATGGCTTCCATGTATAAACCTGTGCTGGCTGCGTGCCTGCGCGCGCGTGCGCACGTGTGTGTGTGTGTGTGTGTGTGTGTGTGTGTGTGTGTGTGTGTGTGTGTGTGTGTGTGTGTGTGTGTGTGTGTGTGTGTGTGTGTGTGGGGGGGGGGGGGGTGCGTGCGTCTGCATGTGTCTTTTGGTCCGCACCCGTGTGCGTTCTTGTTTTTGTTGATGTTTTTCAAGTTGCTATTTTATAAGGTTATGCGGCTGCCGCTCTGTTGGTGTTGGTGTTACTAAAGATCCCTGCCGAGTTGTTTTCTAAGCTTGTGGGTGGGGAGGCATGTGCAGGTGAAGGACCCCAGCTTGCTGAGGTTCCTGGTGGACGTGCGCGGAGCGGACATGGATGCCAAGCAGCTGAGGGACGATCTGATGACCATGTTGATAGCCGGCCACGAAACCACTGCCGCCGTGCTGACATGGGCCCTTTTCAGCCTTATGGCCTGCCCAGCCGCTGCTGATAAAGCCCGACAGGAGGTGGACACAGTCCTGGGAGACCGAGTCCCTGGTGTGCAGCCCCCCCCCCCCCAAAAAAAAAAAAAAAAAAAAAAGAGAAAAAAAAAGGGGTGGGCATTGGGAAGGTCCCACAGAGATCCCGTCAGCTTATGCCAACGGCGATGTTGTGACGGTTTCAAGTTGTAATATGTAGGCAGCGCCACTGCGTATGTCAATGGATGCGTATCGTGTACCTGGACCTGAGCATATGGGCATCCATGCATTAAGTTATCCGCATGTATACTCATGGAGGTGTGCTTGTCAAATGGTTGTACATCAGGATGTGCTGCCCCCCAATGTGCCTTATCTTGTATAGGATGTACTGTCCAAAAGAGGGTGGGCAGTGCTGAGTGGGGGCAGTACTGGCAGATTTGGCAGACTTTGAAAAGCTGCCGTACATCAGAGCGGTGCTGGCGGAGTCGCTGCGCATGTTCCCTCAGCCTCCGATCCTGATCAGGCGCGCTCTGGCGGACGACGTTCTGCCCTCCAGCCTGAACGGCGACCCCAACGGCTACCCTGTGGGGAAGGGAGCTGACATCTTCATCTCTGTCTGGAACCTCCACCGGTGGGTCCCTGCCCGGGCTTTCTGCCATTGTGTTCCACTTCTTGTCGTTTATCCCCCGGGTTCCCCCCCCCTTTCTTTTTTTTTTTGGGGGGGGGGGGGGAGAGCCCCATTTTGCCCCGTCAGGTAGAGGCACGCACATGTGCAAACACATGCAGGCGTTCGAGCGCACGCACGCACGCACGCCGCCCCCGCCCCCCCATACACCCACATGCACACCCGCACGCTAAGCCACAGGTCTTTGTGTATGCAGGGAAGGAATGAGGTAGTGGGGAGGCAGTTTCCGTTTCAAAAATATCTTTATTGGATGTTTCAGAAGCGTCCTGTTCAGACTTGGAGTCTTTCTGGGAATCTCCATTTTTTCAACCCCTGCACAGCCTTTCTTTCATTAGACTCTCCGTCTGTTCCCAAGAGGGTTTGGTTTGTTGGCACTCCGCTCCTGAATTGGCTGTTTGGGGCTGTCAGGTCGCCGTTTCTGTGGAAGGACCCGGATGTGTTCCGGCCGGAGCGGTTCACAGAGACCTTCACCAATGACGACTTCAAGGGCGCGTGGGCAGGGTACCGCCCCGAAGCCTTGGGCAGCGCATTGTATCCTAATGAGGTCGCGTCCGATTTTGCCTTCATTCCCTTCGGCGGGGGCGCCCGCAAGTGCGTGGGGGACCAATTCGCACTGATGGAGGCAACGGTTGCTCTGTCCATGCTGTTGCGGTACGTCCCGCCCATCCTCCCTCACCCACAATCTCCTGGTGTAGTACAGGCGCAGATGCCCGGCGCTCTTTCTTCGCCCCCTTGGTGCAGTACAGGCGCAGAGTGCTTGCTCTTCCTCTTCCTCTCCCTCCTGGTGCTGTGCAGGCAATGATGCCTTGCCTTTCTCCCCAGTGCAGCAGACGCGCAGATGTCTTGCACATCCATAGCACAGGCATGCTTTTAAGTTGAGAGAAAGTCTGACCGAAAGAAAAGTGCTTTCACAGCAATTCCCCCCCCCCCCCTTTTGATTTTGTATCTGCGATACATTCTGATGAGACAGAAGAAGAGGCAACGTAACACCTCCCCCCCCCCCCCCAAAAAAAAAAAAAAAAAAAAAAAAGGGAGGCGGACAGAAAAACAAAATAACACAAACTTCATGCAGCCATGCGCGCGCTGCTCAGACCCACATACAGACACCGTCCCCCCCCCCTCTCCTACACACACACACACACACACACACACACGCGCGCGCGCGCTTGCTCGTGCGCGAGACGGATGTGCACGCCTGCATTACTGATGGGAATGGGGGAGGGTGCAGGCGTTTTGAGTTTCAGTTTGCAGGGAGGGCCGAGGATGTGGGTATGGCGACGGGGGCCACGATCCACACGCGAAACGGGCTGTACACGACGGTGTCCCGCCGCCAGCTCAGCGTTGGGGAGGGTTCGGGCAACGTTGCGGAAAACCGTGTGGCCGTCATGGCTGCCCCGACTTCTTAGGGCCGGGACCATGGGACTTTGTCCCATCATCTATCCCATCATCGAGCTGCACTTGGCCCCAGGTCTTATGGGGACGGTCTAAGTTCCTTGGTAGGTGCACCAGCTGGGCTCTGCAGATTTGGGCTCTGGCAAAGGATGCCCAGCTGCGCCTGTACCGCAGCACATTGTTGAGTTGGTAGATGTACCGCAGTTGGGCTCTCGGAGAGGAGGCCTGGGTGGGCCGTACCGCATGAAGTGGCTGGGTTGGTAGATGTCCCGGGGTTGGGCTCTGGCAGAGGAGGCCCAGATGGGGCTGTACCGCAGCAACTGGCGGCATTGATAGATCTACCAGGCTTGGGGGCTGTGGCCGAGGATGCCCGGATGGGGCTGTACTGCATCAAATTTGCGCGGAGCGCACCGTCAGGTTGCACAGGTGGACCCCTCATGAGCACCGGCAGGAGTTCGCTTGTTGCTTTCAGCAACAGCGGCACAATTTCTTGGTGCCACAAACAACATAAACATGCAAGTTGCACAACTTGCGTGAGTTGCTTGGAGCACTGTTGTTGTTTGGGAAGCTGAGGGCACTCTTTTCTGTAGCAGGTCCCGGTTGAGGTGGAAGTCAGCTGAGTGCATCATGGTGAGGGTAGGATGCCAATGTGACTGCTTGGTGTCTAAAGAGTTTGGCAGGGTCATCTAGTGGCCAGGCAATTTTCCATAGGTAGAAAAAAACAATTTTACACTCTATTGGTCTGCAGAAGTCAGTTGTCCATGCGTGTATTTGGTGTGGAGATTTCTGCAGAATTTGCTTGTTAGCGCGTATTTGGCTTTAGTGGGTGTGCAGACTGACGGTCTTTGAGACGTAGGGCGTATTGCACTGCATAAAATGTGCTATGCGTTGTGGGATGAGCATGAGACTCTGATAGGGCGCATCCTGCCTCCAAAAGTCGTCGGAAGTTCCCCTTTTCTTTCAGCCCCCCCCCCTCTTCTCTCTCTCTCTCTCTCTCTCTCTCTCTCTCTCTCTCTTCTCTCTTCTCTCTCTCTCTCTCTCTCTCTCTCTCTTCTCTCTCTCTCTGTCTGTGTGTGTGTGTGTGTGTGTGTGTGTGTGTGTGTGTGTGTGTGTGTGTGTGTTGTGTGTGTGTGTGTGTTTTTGTCTCCGTCTCCTCTGCACTCTCCATTCTCTTTGTGTTCCCTCTGCGGTGGGGGATGTCCGGGTGCGGGGACTTGCTATTTCAAGAATGGAAATGGCTGGGCTCCCTCGGGCGGAGCAATATGAAACAGGAAGGGGGCGTGGCTGTGGAGTACAGGAAGCAACCAGCCTGTACTCTTACATGTAGAAAAGATTTCATCACGCTGGTCCTACTGCAGGCGGGCGTGGCACTTTGCATTAGGGCAGAGCACCGGTTTGCAGAGTTAATCAGGTTAAAGGTTTTTAGCATGCTAGGCGGCATGTCGTGCCCATATCTTCGAGTGCACAGACAAGCATTCCATGTTGCTTGTCTGTCTTCTTTTTGACTGCACAGGCGTAGAGCAACATCAATAGTTTTGCGTCACAAACATCCTCAATTGCATCGTTAGTATTGCGTCACATTTCTACCAGCAGCCCGGCAGGGCTTATCTGTACAGCCGAATTCTGCAGGTCAGGTCCTCCTTTTTTTGTCTCTCGCCTTCCTACTCCGCAGAACCATTTTTACCGACGGGGCTCTGCGTTTTTCAAATGCAATGATTTGGCATTTTGCCCACTTCCAAGGGCAATTATATGGGTTCCTGAACAGGGAAAGGATTCCTGCAGGGCACGAGGGTTAGGATTCGTACATGTAGTAATGGTCAGTGTCCCGTTGTACATGCCATTTTGGAATGCGTTGCACAGGGTTCATCGCTAAGGAGGGGAGCAACCAATAAGCAAGAAACAATAATCGAATCCTCAAAACACGGTAGGAAGTAAGTTTGTTAATATCGGGATTGATGCTTGCAGTCGAAGAGCTTCTAGTGTGCTAGTAGGTATTGCACTCCGCTTGCCAGACCCCTTTGTGGCTGTCAGGCTGGTCTGGACATGGGGTCTGCACTACTAGTGTGGCAGAGCTCCTGCGGCCCGTTTTACACAAACTTTCTTCACTCTTCATACTAAGGATAAGCTTCACTCTTAATACTAAGGATAAGCTTCACTCTTAATACTAAACTTTCTCGTTGGGCATGCTTGGTATGCTGACAAGCCATTTTCAAGAGGCCATGACCCATGAGAGTCTTGACACCCTTTTGTGCAGCCTAGCCGTGCTTCCCACAGAGCTCTGACGCATATCTGACTCAGATAAATCTTCGAAGCGGGCGAAACTCATTGCAAGTTGACGGATCTTCATTAGCAGTTTTGGCTGGAAGGCAATCCAGCCCTCGTGAAGCATGCTGTAAGATCTGTTGTTTATGTTGATATAGGTTCTTCTGGGACGTGCTAAATGTTCATCATCTACCTGTAGCTTGTTTGCAATCTTCCTGTTGCGTGTCGTTGTGGCCAAGACGTTGGATGCCTTGTGGTGCCAGGGCTCCCACACATCAGGTTGTGGTGCCAGGGCTCCCGCACATCAGGTTGTGGTGCCAGGGTTCCCACACGTTATCAGATTGTGCTGCCAGGGTTCCCACACGTAAATCAGATTGTGCTGCCAGAGATCCCACACGTTGTCAGGTTGTGCTGCCAGGGTTCCCACACGTTATTAGGTTGTGCCACCAGTGCTCCCACACTTAATCAGGGTGTGCCGCCAAGGTTCCCACACGCTTTTAGGTTGTGCTGCCAGGGCTCCCCACCCTGGCGTGGGTTGTGCTCAGCTGTATACGGGCTGAGAGTTTGTGGCGGGAAGCTGACGGGGCATCGTGGACAAGTGAGGCAAGGTAGACAGGAAAGGATGCACGAAGTGGAGTGCGGCTGAAGCATGGGAAATGACAATAGTTTAAGGGTCCGTCGGAACCTATATATGCCATGGTGGCCCGGGGAGAAAGTGGGATTCCCTCCCTTCTCTCCCCCGCTCTCCCCCCCCCCCCAACCTCCACACACGTGCTCTGGCATATTCCAACTGTTGATTGCCCTGTACCTGACATTTTTCAAGTGTCCGTAATGCGACATGTATACACCGGGCCTCGAATTAGGTGTACTTGATATTTTATCCGAGAAACTAAAATTCGGAAGGGAGATTGATCCCCCAGGGAAGGAATGCTCAAGTGAACAACTGTCTAGGACATGACCACTGATACAACAGGTAAAGGTCTCGTACTTACCAAGTATTGCAACTTTAGACTTTCCCCAATTGATTAGTGTAGATGGGAGCAAAAGAGAGTATATATGTGCGACACCCGCTTGAGCACTTGCACGCACACACACACACACACACCACACACACCACACACACCAACACACACACACACAACACACACAAAACACACAACACACAAACACAAAAAAAACACAACACACACACACAAAAGAGAGAGAGAGAGAGAGAGAGAGAGAGAGAGAGGAGAGAGAGAGGAGAGAGAGGAGAGAGAGAGAGAGGAGAGAGAGAGAGAGGAGAGAGAGAGGAGAGAGAGAGAGGAGAGGGGGGGGGGGGGGGGAAGACAGACAGACACACACGCACACCACACACACACACACACACACACACACACACACACACACACACACACACACACAGAGAGAGAGAGAGAGAGAGAGAGAGAGAGAGAGAGAGAGAGAGAGAGAGAGAGAGAGAGAGAGAGAGAGAGAGAGAGAGAGAGAGAGAGAGAGAAGGGGAGGGGAGACGATGAAAATCAACAACTTGAAGAAGCTGCAGACACTGTCATCGTGTAAGGGTTAAAAATGACAGCAAGCAGAAATTCATTACATGGAAGCATGCCCCTTCTCGGGGCATGCTTCTGAATATTCAAAACGCAAGATTGATCGCAGCCATCTTCGTTCCACATCAGCTGTTTTTCAGTTCCACCTCTCTTGTGGAAAAAGGCGGGCCCCCTCCTGCGGCTGCTATGTTTACTAAGGCCGCAACCTGCTTCCAGAAATTTCTTTTAAGAGAAGGGTAGAGATGAAGGTGTATGCAGCGGCAGGTGTCGCTTGGATACGGAAAAGACCTGTCGATGACATCAAACCAGGAAGCCATGCTGTTATACATATGAGTCTTGTCGCTGGTCATGGTTCACGGCCATGTCTGTCCATGGCCCCAGGATTCCGCGTACCCATATTTAGGATACGTGGTTTGCGGTTAGGATATGCTTCAATTTCAGTCCAAGGTATTTAGTTTCGATATCAGCAGGCTTCAACCTGTTTCACGTCCTTTAGCCCCTCCAACGATAGAGCACTCCACAGCACCCTACCCCAGCAACCCAGGGCACTGTTTCTTTCTGTCCATCTACATTCCCTGCGTCGCCATAGATTCGATATTTATTAAAAGGTTTCTTCACTTTAGAGATTTCGTGTTCCTGGAGAAACACACTCCAACACGGGTTTCCCACTTTTAAAACGAAGGGCATGCCATCCTCATGCCCACACCTTACTGCAGCTCCCAGGCCCCCACGAAGCGGAAGAACTTGCTTCAATCCTTGGAAAAATCTCCAGATTGCTAGCTACACAACTGTCTTTTTGCGAACTATGCGGCATGAGGAACTGAGAAGTCGTGTCCATGACTTGTAATAGCAGCAGCTTATCTGAGCCTGACCACTCCTTGAAGTTTCTTTCCTGCAATGAGACCATAACACCCCTGCAGATGTTCCACATACGCATGCCTGTAGAAGAGACTCAAAAGTGGGTCAAAACTGGCATTCGAAAAGGATATCTTTAACTTTCGCAGCCCATTGCATGACATGCTCATGAGGGGGAAAACGACATAGGGGGGCCAAAGAACATAAAGCCTGCAGAACGTAGACAGAGGGCATCCTATCATGTCACCATGGCCACAGCATACACACAACCATGAACCCAGCCCACAGCTGGCAACGTTCAGAACACGACGGAATGGACACCAGCAACTTCAAAAGTGTCTTCAATTGAGTTGAACACGACACTGCTGCAGCAGCATGTGGTACGACTAGACCTACACAGCTTATTGTGTTTTTCTCCCCAAATGGCTATGAACCACAGTTCACAGCTATAACCGGATCCCGATCAGTGAATATGCATCGCTTGCGCCAGGAACTTGCCAACGCGCCATGGGTCCAGGAGGTAACTATGTAACAGGAACTACTTCTTCATTAGATACGTGTGCATGAGCGCGTCCAGGGTTCGACGTACCCCTGGGGGCTATAACCCCACAGGACTCTGGCTTCACACCACAAGCTCGTACCCAGCCGGATCTTGACCATGAGCTAATATTGCCACAGCCACTGGACGAAGTGCTTAAACCTGGGACGAGATGAAAAAAAAAATGTCGCAGGCAAGGCGGCACAAGGAAGTACCACCACACCCAACCTACACGCAGCTCAGTCTTGCTAAAGCATCTGCACTGAATCGCCTCACCCCGCCGTTGTCACCCTTGCTCGCATGCAAAACGGCCTGCAGAGTGTCCTCATAACATAGTCCGTTGGTCCACGATATGCTATTGCAGGGGGGGCACTACACGTACAGGGTCCTGCCGTGGCACTGAAAAGCATTTGATGTGAAGGGCACTCAACATGAGAGCTCAAGCCCTTTACGGCACGAGACTGATTTGATTGGTGTGCAGACTATGCAAAACTCCACACCCTGTTCCATCGCTAACCCATTGCATATTTCCGTGCCCACTCTCTTGCAGTCTCCTCATACCGGTGTCGATCCGTCTTGTATATGTGTGCTATCTCTGGAACCAGCGGATCATCCGGGTTTGGGTCTGTCAATAACGAACATATAGAAAGGAGTACCTGCAGTTCAACCAGCGCCTTCATTCAACAAAAACGAATCTACTCTCTTGACCGTGGGGTCAGAAGAACCAACGCGTTCACATACAGAATCCCAACAGAAAAGTCTGACGGAAATGGGTTCAATAAACTTGCTGGATGCGCACCTTTGAGATTGTTAGAGCTGGGGACCACTGCTCTTTGAGAATATCTAGACAAATACTACCTTGGCTGTTAATATTTGGATGATAAACCTGCGCGCCATGTTGCAGACCTCCATTGTCAGGGATCCTCTGACGGGATGCAAACTCATTTGCCCTCCTTAACATGCTGCTGACAGGCCCAGCACATGTTAACGAGGAGCCTATGAATTTGTAATTAGGCAACATGGAGTGCATGGGAAAGAGAATACCTTGGTCTGAAACTGGACTTTTGGAGGTTTAAAGGGATAGTCTGAAGGAAACTGAATTACGGCAAAAAACACTCCACCGGAGTATGGACTGTCAGAAGGTCCCATGATGGTTGCCTGGAAGCATTTATCGCTGTTAGTGAAACAGTGCTAAAGGTAACCCAGACATCACCCCTGGAACCCTGGCATCTGTCATAAAAATCAAAGTATATTCCCTCCTTAGCCTGAGTGTAACAGCAAACATGTTCATGCACAGGGTACCGCACAAATTGCACTCCCTCTTTCCAAAAAACTCCACAAGAAACTGACGGCTATAAAAGAAGATGATACGCTAGTCAATAACACGACGAGTTAACTGACACAGCCTCCTTGACAAGGGCCAATCTACCTGCCAGTGAAATAAATCATCTCCCGACGGCCCCGCACTGCACGACGTTGGTGGATCCTTTTGAAGGTCCTACATACCCTCACCACGCGAGGATTCATGTCGGACACTATTAGCATGTTTTGCGAAGTCAAGTACAGAGTTCTGCATGCGTATGGTCGAACACTTCACAATCACCACGGCATCACGTCTATGTTTACCCTCAACTAGGCCGAAAAACGCTTGTAAATCGTCACAGGGTACCGATGGCTCACACAGGGGAGTGATCAATCTAAATAAACCCCAAGTCAGGGCGCCTTTTCGAGATAGAACGGCCGGTGACACTTACCGCGAGTTCCTTAGCAATGCGTTTCGAAGCAGCTCCCATAACTGAATCCTGTCTCTATCCGAAACACTTGAGGCTAGCGAATGCCTCTGTCTCCGACAGGACAGCTCGTGCTTCGTCTTGCAAGGTGGATATGTCATAACAGCCCACGTCCACGTGATACATGAGGGGTTCCCCAACTACCAGTCGGGTTCCCCGACTCGGGGTCGCCGAGTGACTCGAGCCGCCTCCAATTTTTCGAGAGTCCGATGCTCGAGTCCGAGTTCTTGAAATTGACAAGTGCCTCTGAGGCACTGCCGCGGCTGCACACGGGCAATTTGCGCCGGGAAATGGGAGACGACACCTCAGCTGTACTTTTGAGAAAGAGTAAATGCGTTGACGTGTAAGTATGCAAGTTAAATAAAACATGCCAGCGTGTGTGTTTATGGGAGCTGCATGTTGCAAACGGCCATGTTAAGGAAGTCAGGGGTGGCGCATTCGTTCAGGAAGTTTCGAGTTGTCGAGGTCGTGGGCATGTTACAATGATAAAGGCGAAGGGGGGCGGAACGATGGATGAGTTTTTATCAAAACTTAAGAATCTCGATGCGTACCCCAAAATTAACGAGGATTTTTACCAGCGGACGCTTTCAGGAGGGATTATTACAGTGGCTTCCACCATTATCATGTTGCTTCTCTTCTTCTCTGAATTTCGTAAGCCCGGTTTCATACTATAGATTTCTTGGACAAATGTACAGTCAACGCAACGTACATTTTCTATGAGGTAGCTGTATTACTTCAGTCTCTTGGTGTGTCTGGTCCTGGCTTGTCCACCACTCACGAAACTTTGTATCTGCAGGACTGTTTCTTCGTGTCAAAACGTCCAATGAACTGTCCGTAGACACGTCTCGAGGGGAAGAGCTGCAAATCAACGTGTGTGAAGCCCCAGCACCCTTTGAGTAGCCTCACGAAACTCATTACACATTGCAAAGATGATATTTGGAGTTTTCGAATGTTAGTCAGGGAAGTCATCAGTTAAGAATGGGACTAGAGGTTAAGTCATTAACCAGCGTTGTGTATTGATTAAGAGGGTCCTTGTACTGCGCTCTCTGTCGCGTGGATGTAAAGCTACATACTATATCGCCATTGTTTTGATAGTGCACTTTGCATACTCTGCACTTTAACAAGCACAATTGAGATGACATGCCTGAGACAAGTGTGCGGTCCTCCACAGTTCGACGTAACTTTTCCAGCTCTCCCCTGCGAGTGGATTAGCTTGGATGTAATGGACATAAGTGGGGAGATGAACTTGGATGTGGTATGAACCTTTCTTTCTGTCTTGGTATTGGGAAATGGGATTTCAATGCCTGTCTGAAATGTAGAATCCTGTGTCGCATTTGCAGTTGCATTCTTGAGGACACGGCCTGTGTTTTTTCTACTCATCCTAAGCCTTGGTCATTGGAGATAGTCGTTCTATTCCTCTTATCGCAAAATCTCTTACTATCTCGACTTTGGTAACTGGAGAATGGGGCTTTGGGGCATGATGGTAGATCGGATGGAAAGGTTGGGTGTGGGACAGTGTACAGTATTCTTCCGGTTTGCTTGTCTAAATTTGAGAATTTTGACAGGATCACGACGTGTACAAGCGGAGGCTTGACTCTCGGGGAATCGTGATTGAGAACTCGGTAGAACAGCATAAAGTCGGTCCTGAAACTGACGAAAGTTTAAAGCATGACAAGGGCCCTGACTACTGCGGTTCATGCTATGGGGCCCACGGCAATGAAACGCATTGCTGCCAGACCTGCGATGAGGTAACCCCTTCATTTCTGTTCCATCTTGAAGCATTTATGCGTTAATCTTGTCAAGCACACCCCCCTCCTCCCGGTGTCTCTCTCTCTCTCTCTCTCTCTCTCTCTCTCTCTCTCTCTCTCTCTCTCTCTCTCTCTCTCTCTCTCTCTCCCTCCCTCTCTCTCTCTCTCTCTCTCTCTCTCTCTCTCTCCTCTCTCTCTCTCTCTCTCTCTCTCTCTCCCCCCTTCCTCCCCCCCCTCTCTCTCCCTCCCCCCCCTTCTCTCTCTCCCTCCCCCTCGCTCTCTCTCGCTCGCTCGCTCCTCCCCTCTCTCCCTTCCTCTTGGGGCTTGCACACACACATGCATGCCCCCCCCTTCCCACCCCCCTCTCTCTTTCGCACTCCCTCCCCATCTCTCTCTCTCTCTCTCTCTCTCTCTCTCTCTCTCTCTCTCTCTCTCTCTCTCTCTCTCTCTCTCTCTCTCCCCCTCTCTCCCCCCCCTCTCCCCTCCGCCCCTCACTCCCCCCCCCCTCCCTCTCCTCCTCTCTCCTCTCTCTCTCTCTCTCTCTCTCTCTCTCTCTCTCTTTTTGTGTGTTGTGTGTGTGTGTGTGTGTGTGTGTGTGTGTGTGGCGCGCGCGCGCTCGTGTGGGCTCGTGTCTGCATGGATGGGGGATTCAGACTGGGATCAATGAAATGGAGATGACTGGTCGGCTTTAAAGGGAAGAGAGATGGAGGGCCTTCAACAAGAAACAATAGTTGGGAGTCCTTTGGGTTGTGCCATGCGGCGTTTCAACAGCAAGATATACGTGCGACTGATATGATCAAGAGGAAGAACTTGTGCAGCTCAAAAGAGTTTCATGAGGGCAGGCTGACATTAACTGACATGGCACTTTGTCATTGTCTGGAGCAGGTGGGCAGGTCTGGTCACTTAGGTTGGCTCTATCCTGGAGGCATACTGATTACTGTGCACAGCTTCATCCATTGATGACTTGCAGGCTGTACTGAATCTGTACGATGGCATGTGCAGGTGCGAAATGCATATCGGCGAAAGGGGTGGGCCTTTGGAGACCCGCAGCAGATTGAGCAGTGTGCACGGGAGAGCTACTCGCAAAAGCTTAGAGAGCAGATAGGAGAAGGATGCCACCTATGGGGCCGCCTGCACGTTAAAAAGGTTCGCATCAAAAGTTATTTGTTGACAGCCATGTCTGGCTCCTCGCTTCTCTCTCTCTCTCTCTCTCTCTCTCTCTCTCTCTCTCTCTCTCTCTCTCTCTCCTCTCTCTCTCTCTCCTCTCTCTCTCTCTCTCTCTCTCCCCCCCCCCCCCCTCCTCCTCTCTCTCTCTCTCTCTCTGTCTCTGTGTGTGTGTGTGTGTGTGTGTGTGTGTGTGTGTGTGTGTGTGTGTGTGTGTGTGTACGTCCACCCTCCCTCTTCCCCACGCCCCTCCAGGGGGAGCTATGCCATGGTGCAGACATGGAAGGAAGGCGGGGACGGTCAGGCGCGAGGCGGGCAGGACAGAGGAGGGGCGGGGGGGAAGTGGGAGGGCGTTGGACAAGCACACACGATGTCACACGCGCCTTAAGGTTAGGCACGAAGTAGGGGAGGACAGAGGAGGGGGTGGGGGGGGGGCGGTGAATGCAGCCACAGACCTCAGGAAGGTGGTCTGACTGCAGAATCTGCAGTGCAGATGCACTTAACAGCAGCCACAGATTGAGAAGACAGAGTATCCACAACTCCAGCATTTATTTCCGTTGGTGCCTGGAATCATCACCCTCTCCATTAACTGGTTATGCATTATTTGTTTGGGTGGTCAATTGGGGATACCTTCTCTGTGGATATCTATTGTTCGACGGGCATGAGGTTGCTTTGGACCTGTACATGCTTCAGAAGGGAATGACGGGGCCTGGTATCTCAGTTGTGGGGCCCTGATCATCGAGGGCTATGCCTGGGCTCAGATTTGATTGTGGAATGGGGCGTCATTCGTTGCCGCCACAGGCAGGGCGACCAATTTAGTAATGCCGAAACCCTTAGGACACCCTTTTGGACATGTTGTGTACTTGCATGGGTGTGCCCTGCGTTCCTCTACATCCGTTGTTCCAGAGTTCGCATGGACAATCAAGAACGGGGCCTGCCGCGGTTCTCCCTTCAAATCTGCATGGGGACTGGTATACATTCACCTGTGAAACCCGCTCGGGCACACCTTGGAAACCAGCCCAGGACCCATAGTGATCCATGATTCAGCATTTGATAAGTCACGCGGGACTCGCCACCGATTCTGGCCTGACCACCCCCCCCCCCCCCGGCACAGGACCCATTCCGAACCACACTTCTCAAACCCCGTATGGGAGCCAAACCGAGTCTGGTCATCGCTATGAGACTTTCATAAGCCTTCGTGGGACCTTTGCGTTACACCTCTTTACTAATGGGGTCCTGCGGTACACCTTTTTAATTTCATAAACCTTCGTGGGAACTTGCAGTACACCTCTTTGCTAAGGGGGTCCTTACCCCACATACGCACAGTATTGCAGAGCCACGTGGGGTATCGGGAGTTTCGCAACCTGTGAGGACCCAGCTCTCCCACAGGACTCGGTTTGAAAGTGATGGTGATTAGGAAGATGTGCGAGGAGAGCTACAGCTGTGACATGTGTGGGAGGAACTTAGCCGTGTGCCCGGGGTTGGGGGTGTAGGTGGCAGGCAATTTCCATTTTGCGCCTGGCAAGTCCTTTCAGCAGGGTTCAATGCATGTGCATGACCTGGTGCCTTTCCACACGACAGACTTCGACATCAGCCACACCATCCACAGGTTGAACTTTGGTAATGAGTACCCGGGGATGCACAACCCGCTGGACCACGTTCGGGTACCGCGGGTGAACCACCGAAACCCCGATGGTGCCACCGGCATGTACCAATACTTCCTCAAGGTGCTACCCCTCCCCTTCCCACGCTCTCACACGCACTCTCTGTCTCTCTCTCTCTCTCTCTCTCTCACTCTCTCTCTCTCTCTCTCTCTCTCTCTCTCTCTCACTCTCTCTCTCTCTCTCTGTCTCTGTCTCTCTCTCTCCCTCTCTATGTTTCTCCCTCTGCTCTCCACGTCCATCCCCCTCTGCTCTTTCAGGCCCCCTCTCACACCCTCATTCTGTTGCCACCCCTCTAGTATCCACATGTCTCTGGGATGAAAGAGATGGAGATAGACAGATAGCTTGGTGTGGAGGAGGGCCTGTGCGGCCGTGCATGCTACTGCAAGACACGAGGAAAGGGGGAAGGAGGCGAGGAGATGAGGCCCTGAGATGTGCAGAAGTAGAAGCGAGAGTCAGAGGAGACTCTCTTCAGTTGTGCGAGGGCCATTGGAAACTCCAGCGAGGTCAAATTTGTGTGGCTGTTTGGCACAAATATCTTCTCTTTCGAGTCAGGGAGGTCCTGCTCGTGGCAAATTTTGGACTGAAATGTGACCTCGCTGGAGTTCCCAGGGTTGCAGGAGAAGCTGCCTACGGTGCCTTGCACATTGCGCTCGGTCTGCATCATAAGTGGGCGGAGCCGTGGTTGAGCAGGCAGTGTTAAACAGGGTACTATTTTCAGCGGCGGGGTTCACGTAAATGTTGAAAGGGGTACTATTTCCAACGGCAGGGTTCACGTAAATGCTGAAAGGGGTACTATTTCCAACGGCAGGGTTCACATAAATGTTGAAAGGGGTACTATTTCCAACGGCAGGGTTCAGGTAAATGTTGAAAAGGGTACTATTTCCAGCGGCAGGGTTCACATAAATGTTAAAGGGGGTACTGTTTCCAGCGGCAGGGCTCACGTAAGGCCCTCTTGAAAGCCTGTGGTATGCTAGCACTGACACAGAGTCACATGGTGGCTGGTTGCTGCAGGTGGTACCCACCATTTACTCTCATCTCCATAACAACACCATCTACTCAAACCAGTACTCAGTGACGGAACACTTCCGGGCCTCTGACCTCGCGCACGGCCAGAACCTGCCGGGAGTGTTCTTCTTCTACGACCTTTCGCCCATCAAGGTGGGATTCTGCCTACATCGTGCCCCCCCCCCCCCCCATATCCCAAAGTATATTATGCGACAAAGACTTGTTCTGTGTGTGTGTGTGTGTGTGTGTGTGTGTGTGTGTGTGTGTGTGTGTGTGTGTGTGTATGTGTGTGTGTGTGTGTGTGTCTGTCCTTCTTTCCTCCCCGTGCATGGACCACTGTGTGGGAGAAGGGGACATGGGGGCTGATGTATGAGCGTCGCCTGATCAGGCTTGTCCTGATCTTTCTCTGTCTCCTAGGGATAAAAACTTACCCCCCCCCCCCCAAAACTGCCGCCCCATACAGGGGGTTTCACGGGGGTGATGGGTATCTGCTACTTTCTCGGTGAGGGACCTCCGGGGGAGGGGGGGGGGGCATGCGGAATAGCAGGCTTGAATGGGGGTTGGAGAGAGGGGGGTGGGGGGGGGTGGTTTGAGGGCGGGGTCAAAGGGTTTGATGGTTCTGCTTCTTCAGAGTCCTTTTGAAGGGACATGCTAGCTTGTCAGGGTTTTCCAACAGAATCCAAAGAGTTTTTCCTAACATTGTGGTGTCCGACCTTAGCGACTCATGTTACTCACATGAGAGATGACTCCAGGTCAGACCATGTGCGTCTGCCACGAATAACATCGAGATGTGATTACAGATCTGCTTCAAACATTATCTGGAGGTCCGGTGGGATAACACAAACGCAAAGCCCTGGTTTAAGGAGAGTTAATATCTGTGCGGAAGGCTGGGCCACCAGTCAGACGAAGCAAATCAATAGAGTGTGGCAGTCACACCCCGGGGGGGGGGGGTGGGGGGGGTTGGGGGGTGTGACGCACACCGCCCCCCCCCCATCTGCATCCATATCTATTTCTCTCTCTCTCTCTCTCTCTCTCTCTCTCTCTCTCTCTCTCTCTCTCTCTCTCTCTCTCTCTCTCTCTCTCTCTCTCTCTCTCTCTCTCTCTCTCTCTCTCTCTCACACACACACACACTCACACACACACACCCACACACCCACACCCACACACCCACACACACACACACACACACACACACACACACACACACACACACACACACAGAGGAGGTGATGGTGGTGATGATGATGGTAGTGTGGGTGAATAGGTGCGGTACACGGAGGAGAGGCCCTCTTTCCTTCACTTCTTGACCAGCGTCTGCGCCATTGTGGGAGGCGTCTTCACAGTCTCGGGGATCATCGACGCCGTGATCTACCACAGCGGGAAGGCCATGAAGAAGAAGGTGGACCTTGGAAAGAACATCTGAAGGCAAGGGCGAAGCCTAGGGTCAGGGATGCTCTCACGGCTCTGCGTTTGTTGGCCTTCTTAACGCTCACCCATTCAGGGTCCGGCCTCGGCCCACTTCTGCGTGCCACGGTGAAAGGGCACGGGGATGTGGTAATGCGGCTGTCATTGGAGCAGCGCTCTACTCTGAATGTGTGTCAGTGCGTGTGTGTGTGTGTGGGGGGGGGGTCCTTGGTTTCCCCTGGGGGGAAGGGAGGGAGAGAAAAGATAGAATGCCCCCAAGCGCATGTCGACGAATTCGCGCACAGAAGATAGGTGAGTGTTGCGGATCTGGACCTTCGGTCGTTGTTTGTCATGGAAGGAAGAAAGTAAGGAAGATCACATCCAAGACCAGCCACTAGGGCTGGAAGGAGGATGGATTCATGCATTCCTTGTTGCGGGGCCGTGTCAGCGGTGATACGATTGTTCTTCAACAGGATGCTGGACAGATTCGGGGTCAGCAATCCAGTCGTGTCCATGCTAGATTTTACATGGCCCTCATCTGTGACAGGGCCCCTGGTGGAGAGACTCCTGCCATGTGCCAACAGCTTCATGCCCTGCCTCCTGGCCGGATTCACAGAATCGCTGTGCTAGAAATACACGATTGATGAAAGACCGAAACTAAGTGAAGCTCCTTAGCTCTTCCATGAAGGTATGGCTCGTTTTTTTGGTTTTCCGTCTCATCAGCCCTTTGGGCTGGGTTGATGTAATTCTCTTCTTCTTCTATGGCCCAAGGGGTTGGCAGCCGCTGCGAGTGAGCTCCTTTTCTGGGAGGAGCCTGCGCCTTGCAGACACAGACATCTGTTCACAAATGGATGCTTTACCGGTCTGTCACGCCCAAGCTGATAACAGTGACAAAGGGGCCGTTAGGGATAGGGATCCGGCCACCATGGGAGTGGGAAGAGGAAGAGGGCTCGGCTCATCTCCGGGGGACTGTTGCAGTATCATTGGCCAGTTTTCATATGCTGTTTCTGTCATATTGCTTGCGGGAGAATGCCTGAGAGGCAGCCCTGGTATGGGCCCAAAAAATGCGGAAGGGTTGCAAACGGTTGCGAAGGCCGCAGACCTCTGCGAGTGGATTGCTAATTAGCACTTATAAGTGATCGCGGCAAAATCTTTTGTCACTGTGCGGGGCATTTACAGTGTGTGGCAGGGCCTCAGCTGTTGCGAGTACGCCACGCGCTTAAGGGTATGAGGCATGAACATAGACGTGAGAGTTGCAGTTAATATCCTTTCCACTTGGCCGCCTTGCTCGGTGGTATTATACCGGATTCGTGGTATTGTGCCGGATCCACTGGTAGTCGTCTTTGCCTTGTTCCAATTGAGTCCCCCGTCACATTGTTGACGCCATTGTTAGAACAGCCTTTCACCCGAGGGGGGTGTTGCCATAATGATAGGCCTAGGGTAAGATGCAATGATGATTTCATCATTTATGATACATATGGCCTAGCTAGGGTGGTAACCAGGATTGGCATTCGATACGCTTCAATTCTACGTACCTGCTACGTTACGTACGCTTTCCCGTACGTAATGAGGTAATACCACTGGGATTGCAATGATGGTAGGCCTAGGGTGGTATTCCAATGATGATAAGCCTTGTGTAGGTATGCAGTCATGATAGGCCGAGGGCGGTGATACCACAGGTATTGCAGTCATGATCCGAGCGGAGCGTACTCTGTTTGAGGCCGAGCTTGGCACCAAGGGAGTGGTGTGCTTAGCAGAATCCCAGGCCATCTCCCGGGCTTGGTTTCGTAGCTTGTCCCATGTGCCCCTGGGTCCGACTCAACCATGCAGGGACACTTGGATGACACATGACTTACTAGCGGCACACATTGGAGTACCTTCGGTGTTTGACAATGCATATGCACGTATATCCGCATGCCCGCGGGGGGGGGGGGGGGGGGAGAGAGAGAGAGAGAGGTGGAGAGGGGGCGGTTTGTTTGGGGGACGGTACGGTGGTTGTTGCTAATGGAGGGAAAAGGGAAGAGAAGAGAGCGTTCGCTTGTGCGTTCGTGACTAAGTGCGCCACATCTGTGTGAGCCATGGCCGTGTGTCTCACTTTACATAGGGCAGGCATTCTCACGTTCCCTTGTCGGGGTAATAATGATGTTGTGGCTTCACTCAGTTGCCACGTGGCTTAGTACGCACAGCATTGTGCTCATGATGGCACTTGCTGGACGGATGAACTGCAGTAGTACTCACTGGCTGGCTATTGTGGCTGGAGTACTCACTGGCTGGACGGATGACCTCCAGTTGGAGACTGCACTAGTGGTGTGTGGAGGGCAACGGGCCAGTGAGTGTGTGACTTCTGAAGCCAAGGTGCAAAATCTACCAGGGGATATCTCGGTGGAGATTGGTCAGATTTCGGTGGGGATGAGTGTTCGTAGTTAAAATAATCGCTGATATTTATGAGAGGAGAGTTTTAGTGGTCCGTACATGCAGATTGTGATGTTCTACACCCGTTATCAGCCGGGCCATCATAGAACCTGAGAAACTTTGACAAAAGAGGTCTTCATTGGCCGGCCGTAAATGATCCGGATTCATGCGAAATGGCCTATGACATCCGTGTATGAAATGGCATTGTTGTGATGCACGCAGCAGTGCGGTGCGAATTTGCACTCCGGTTGTTGGCGAAACATGTTTGCAGACCAGTGGCGCATCCATCTTACTCCCTGCGCATAGACGTTTAGCAGCGAAGGTTCTAAAGTTTTTAAGGTTACTTTAAATGAACTGTTCAACAGGCTATCCGTAGTACTTCATGATGAAGAAGGATGGCTACATGAGGGTGGGCCCTTCTCTCTCTCTCTCTCTCTCTCTCTCTCTCTCTCTCTCTGTGTGTGTGTGTGTGTGTGTGTGTGTGTGTGTGTTACACCCCCCCCCCCTGCCCCTCCCTCCCTTCTTCCCCTCCCCCCTCCTATGGCAATGATATGTTGCATAGTCCAAGATTTCCCGTCAACACTTCACAGGTACAGTTCTTACCTGAGCTCCTACTTTCTTTGTTGATACAACTTCGTTTGAACTCGCGTCTACTAAACAAATTGCATTACGCGCACCGGATTGTAAATTACAATCCTGTGTATCGCCAGCCATGCAACCGCACTGCTCTGCCAGGCGTTTGATACAATTGTATATACAAGTTGCGGCACCTTCCCATGCATTGGCAAGCCCGCCCACGCCCGGGGGGGGAGGGGGGGGCGGCCCCGCTGGGGGCCACAGACTTTCGCGCCCACGCCGCTCGGTCATTCTCTCTCTCTCTCGCTCTGCCCCCTCCCCCCTCTCTCTCTGTGTCTCTGTGTCTGTGTGTGTGTGTCTGTGTGTGTGTGTGTGTGCCCACCCTTTCTACCACCAGGCAGGGCCCAAGTAACAACGTGTCAGCGTTTGAGATGAAAACAGAACGCACCGTTTCTCCTAACTGCCCAGAAGAAAACCCCTGAGCTAAGTGGGTGTTTAAGCGATATGCCTATAGCTAATTGGGTAAGAACAGTCGAAGCTAGCTTGTACATGTACAGCTGTACCCTCGGGCTGTACAGGCCCAGTAAGTTGGATACCTTAGCACTATGTGGACACCTTATTGGTTGTCTTAGAAAAAGTGTGAAGTTATTGATTGTTTCAATGTAACGAAACTGTACCTGGAAGTTGGACTGTTCACACAAGATTGTCTGTACTGAAAACAAACAAGTTAACTTGTTTGACTTGGATGCAAGAATGTGTACGGCCTGAGTCCTCATGAGTCCGTCTTTTGGAAAGCCTATATGTTTATATCGTAGGCTTGATCCTGTAAGGCCTGCCTGGCCTCAGCAACCCTCACCAGCTATGGGGAGCAACCCACGGGCCAGCGAACCCCCATGGCATAAACTGGGATTTATGAAGCTGTCCATGTTGACAGTCTCCAAGACCCCTTAAGCTTGAGAGCTTTTCAGCTTTGCTGCAACATAATACCAGTCATGATGATATAGCGGAGATGGACACGCGCGAATGGCGAGCCTGATAAAAAAAAACTGGTTCTCAACAATGAAGAACTTGATAACTAGCTAGCTATAATTAGCCATTACTCATCAGAAGGCTCGTGCACGTGCTATAGGCAGCTAGCTATAGCGGCATGTGCACAAGCCTTGTGATAAGTAATGGTACGCTAGGCTTTGACCTTAAAAGTCTGCCTAGGCCTGAGCTGGACCCTATTCTCCACAGTCGGGGTGTCTTTGCGAGTAGCCAAACAAGGAAACAAAAGGGCTCAGGCAAACCAGTCAGGGTGCGTACCATGGTATACCATGGTCAGTTCATTACTGAAAAGTACTGTCAGCCGTATAACTAGCAAGTACAATGTTAGTCTAGCCAGGTAAACATTGTCCATATAAGCATACCAACAAGGTATGATGTTAGTAAGGCCAGGAAACCAACTGGCTGCAACTGAAAGCTGTAAGGTCTCTACAACATTGGCACAACTACTAGCCTGGCTAAAAGAGATTCTGATACCTAAAAATCTTAGCTAAGACTAACGGGTAGTCTGGCCCAGCCCGGCACCTAGTTCTATGCTGCAAGTCAGAAAGTAGGGTTCATGGATCCCTCTTAACTAAAGAGAGAAACAGATCGCGCCGCCTTGCCATCAAATCTATGCACACCATCCTTAAAGGGAGATTCATGTGCTTGAAAAGGGAAGTTTCACTAAAAGCAATCGACACACAAAAATTGATTCACAAATGCATTTCTCGAGACATGGTCTTGGTTCAGATATAACAAGTGCATGACGACATCTCTAGACGTGCAAGTTCAAGTCAATCTCGAGGTCAATTCAGGCCATCAAGGCCATCAGCGACTGATATCAGGGCCATCGATGGGGCCCGATGTATGTATACCGGGAGGGCCCGCTATATGTACTGCCCACCAGGTAGCAAAGCAGACCCAACTATGCATATGGTACTTATTAGGCATATGTAACCTAATCACGCACCCGATGCAATTTAGCACCGCAATCTTTAGGAATAAAAGCACACACTAAGATGCATCCGGCCATGTCACGGCATCATAACCCCAAGACGAACAGAGCCTACTTGTGACATCAGCAGTCTTCCACGCCAGGCTGATGACGTGGCGCCTAGGCTTTACATAGCTAGGCTGATGACGCTGGCGCCTTGGCTAGATATAGCTATTTCCAGCTGGCCAGCTGGATATAGCTATATTCATGGATGCATCTGATTTCCTCTACACCGTCAGATACACAGACATGCACATGTATGTGTCGCTGTGCCATTGTATGCACGCCACAGCGATGCATCAAGCGTGGCATATAAATCTCTAAGTGGGGCGGCCCTCGCTACTTTATACTTATGGGGCAAATCTCGTATATGCATATAGATGCACATTTGTACACATCATATACACATAGAGATGCGGATGTGTACCTATCTGATGTACAGTCTCATATATGCAAAGAGATGCATGCATATATTTTTACATATGCACGTATCTACGAATCTATGTACATATCAACTCAGACAAAAAGGGGGGCTCTCAGAGCTCTAGCAGGTCCAAGAACACGCACGTACCCTTCCACGTACGAGTACCCTTGCAATTGGTGTCTAGGGGGTACCTAACCCCTATAGATACTATAGATACTGCTTGCAGTCTATACAGACTGCTTGCTGTCAAGGGTAAAGCCGCTCAGCTATGTAGTGGAACGGTTGGCCACCGCGTGCTTTAACCCAGTCGTCGTAATACGGTCCGGGCTTGCCCTCTCCGTTCACAATGTGCCGAAGCACATAGTTTCCGTCTGGCTCGGGGAGTCCGATTGATGTGGAAGTCCGCTCCCATGAGCCATCCGACAGCAGGCTCATGGTCCAGTCCACGATTAAAGAGGGGATGGGGATAGGTACCCCTAACACGGGGACTACAGAGTATATCTGCCCAAATGTGATGTCCTGCGATATTGCACCCGAATGCCTCAGAATCAGAACAGTGATCTCATTACATTACTACAATAAATGTAGAGTTACACTGTACATGTTGTAGCACATACTATGTTCATGCACCGTTATTTGATGTTACCTGTACATAATATGCAGTATGACACGTACATTGTAATGTACACATAAACATAATGTTTACCCCTTCCCTGCGTCCCCCCCCCCCCCCAACCAGCTTTGGCCCAATCATGGAAACTGTCCCTGACAGGGCCTCAGGGGGTGGCAGTCATCACTGTCACCCTCACGTGGACCGGCATGCCTACTGGCAGAAGCCAGGCTGTGGGGACCCCTTTGTTGACGTTTAGAAGAAAGAAGCCTTCAGGAAAAGAGGCTTGCGTTGTTTGCAGAACATGAGGCAGATTTAAAGCAGCCAGCCGCTTGTGTCAGAGCTTTTGAAAATAACTTCGGGGAGGGGGACAGGGGGTTGGTGGGGAAGCTTCCCCATTCTGGTGCGTGGAAACGTTTCACCACTTAAGTCACAGTGGAAAAGGTGGGAGGAAAGGTGGGTTGGCACACACGTGGGTAGAAAAGGAGGGACTCATGGGCCTTTTGAAATTCCTTGAGCATGGCTATTAGTGTTCCGGCCCCCACAACCTCCCCAGGTGAATGCCAAGCAGCATGGGGGAGGGTTGGCTGTGCCTGAATGCTGCATGGGGGAGGGTCATGGATAGCTTTGTGTTGCGGAGGCAAGGCCCGAAGGAGTAGGTGGAAAGAAACCTTGTAGGAAAGGGTGAGGCAGGAGTGCTGGAGGCAAGGGGGCCAGAAGGGGGTGGAGCCTTGCCTTGTTGAACCACGTGAGGGCGAAGGAGGTCCCAAAGGCAAGGGCGGAAGGAGGAGGTGGAGATCTGACGAGTAAATACATAGGGGGAGCGAAACGGGGTGTCGAAGGCGAGGGCGGAGGGAGAAGGTGGAAACCTGCGGAGTAACAACACAGGGAAGACGAAAGGAGGTTGCAAAGGCAAGGGCGGAGGGAGGAGGTGGAGACCTGCCGACTAAAAACATAGGAGAGGCGAAAGGAGGTGGTGGAGGCAAGGCCAGAAGGAGGAGGTGGAGGCTTACCTCGTTGAAGTAGACGATGGCATTGGGCAGTACGCTGACAAGGATGTTCATGTGGGCTGCGCCGGAGGGGAGCCAGTACCCAGCAGGGGACAGTTTGGAGCCCGAGCCCCTGGCAGCCCACTGGCCTGTGAGGTAGGGGGACAAAGTCAGCTCCCTCCTCCGGGGGTTCCAGTCTCCGGCAGTCGGGATAGCTACCTGGTGTTTCCCACCACCTGATGTAACATATGTGCCACGAACCAACTTGATGTGACATATGTTCCTCTGGCGTGACATATGTGCCACAGCTTGGCACACCAGAGGTAGGGAAAATCATTACAGAAACTTATTGGTGCTCGCTTGTATAAGTAGCAGTCAAATGCTCCCTGCGGGCCCGGGCTGTGACATGACATGCTGACGTTGGCATCAATACAAGCGGCGACGGACCAAGATCATTGACTGTATGAGCACACACAAAGTAACACAGAGCGCGCGCTCGCGCGCGCGCACACACACACACACACACCCAGAGAGAGAGACAGAGAGAGAAAATCTCTCTCTCTCTCTCTCTCTCTCCCTCCCTCTCTCTCTCTCTCTCTCTCTCTCTCTCTCTCTCTCTCTCTCTCTCTCTCTCTCTCTCTCTCTCTCTCTCTCTCTCTCTGTGTGTGTGTGTGTGTGTGTGTGTGTGTGTGTGTGTGTGTTGGGGGGGGGGGGGGGGGGGAGGTTACAATTTCTCTACACCCCCGGCCTTGTCTCTACACACAAGTAAACGTGCCAACAGACTCAAATTCCACTTGCGTGCAGCCATGCCGGCATATACATGTGCTACTTAGGTTAAACAGGAACGCAGAAACCCAGCGCTTGCAAGCGCTTACCTGGTGTGTGCGTGCGAAAGCAGACTTGAGGCATGGTTAGAAGACTTTGTAAAGGTGCAGCCAAATTCACAGGGAAATGCAGGAGAGCAGGTGTGTTCATAAGTCGGGTTCAGATTGACGACGCAAAACCTGCTAGATGCCAAGGTGATGCCATTTAAAAAAGGAGGTGGACATCAGAACCAACACATATGCCCAAAACCAAGAACAGTACTGTAGTTCAGTTTCAAGGTGACACCAGGAGGGGAGCACCTCACCTCATCAAAGTCAATCCTGTTCACAGCACAACCCCATAGCGTCAGCATCCGGCTGAGTCCAAGAATGTATGTTTTGCAAGGGGGAAGGGGAAGGCAGCAGTTGCCACCAAATAGCAAAGTCACTCGTCCCCCTCTTTTTTCCAACAAAATGTGGACAGACCTCAAAGCCCCCTCCCATCAGAGGTGCACATCTTCAAACCTGTTGCACTGCAGATGAGCCCCTCCAAGCCCTTTGCATTGCAGAGGCTCACCTTCAAATCCTTTGCATTGCAGATGACGCCCCTTCACACTCTATCCAATGCAGATGCTCACTTTCAAACCCTTCGCATTGCCAATGCACCTCTGCCGAAACCTTTGTATCATAAATGTACTCATTCAAACATATGCATCAAGATGCACCCCTTTGAACCTTTTGCATCAGAGTTGTACTCGAAACCTTGTGCATTGCAGTTGAACCCCTTCAAACCCTTTGCATGAGAGATGTACTCCGTCAAACCTTTGCGTTGCAGATGAACCCTTCAAACCCTTTGCATCAGAGATGCACTCATTGAAACTTTGTCCATCGAGATGAACTCCTTTGAAGCCTTTGGATCAGCAGTGCAGCCCTTCATTCCTTTTGCAAAAGAAGCACAGCATCGAGCCCCCGCACTCCTCGATGGCCTTGTAAGAGAAGCAGTGAGATACAGCTGAAAACAAAAATCCCTGATTGATACATACTGACTCCCACTGACGAAGCGCAAAAGAGATTGCTTATCCCGTCAATCCTCTTCCAACCCCTGTTTGAGAGTTTTTGCTTGTGGTTCCCCGTTCAGTAGGCCTAAATCCTTGATCCAATTGGTTTACACACACCGGGCTCTGAACCAAGGGTTTCTGCAGTGAACAATGAACTTTGGTTTGAACATGTATCTGCGTCACAGCAGTGTTTCTCTTGTGAAAGAATGGTCAACCCATAAGCTACAAGGGATACCCACGAGGACCTCCTGGAAGAATAGTGCACCCAAGAAGATTTCCACGGCCAACGCATAGCTGTCTCTTGTGATTTTCTTCGGTGGGTACCATGTAGCTTTCAGTGGGAGAAAGTAGCCACATTTGCGACAGGCCATCCAGGACTTCCACGACTCACCCATTCTGCCAGAGCACTCCTTGCAAACTTTTTGGAAGGCCATTGCTGGAATTGCCCACCCTCTCTCCCAAGCTCTATCAGTCAAGCGCTGGTTGGTGCCGACGGATAAGTATATCATTATTGCTATTTCAGAGGGACTTTCCTCGGATAAAGCCTTGTCTTACTGGAGTGTTCCCAGAGAAATGCTCGATACGTCAATATAAAGGCTTACCGTAGCGAAGACATTTGTACACATCCGCCCTCGCGCACAGTTGCAGCTTGACGGTGTCCGGCCTGAGGGTAAGAAGCCGAACCAGAAAACCCGCTGGAGTTGGAACTGTAGCATTCACAGGAGCAACAAAGTACTGCATGCCAATGAATCTGACAATCTGACCTAAACCATTGTTTATGGAATACTCTTCAGGGTACTCTTCGGTGATGCCGTTTGCGGTTCTTAAGGTCACCAGCACAAAAGTAATCCACAACATCGAGACGGCGACATGCGATGCAAGAGCCACAACAGATTTGGAATCTGGACATTGGGCCTTTATTAGCTCCATCGGAGTTGTGTCCAAACGTTTGTCTGAAGTTGTCCGAGTTGCGACGAGAAATTGTGCTTCCTCCAATGCTTGATAAGCATGCCCAACAGCAGGGACTTTGAAAAGGACAGGTTTCAAGGCAAATCGTCAACCTCCGCTCTTGGTATTATGCAATGACACGGGTCTACCGTGTTTTCTCCGCGAGAGCCATCTCTCAGACAGATTCTGTCTGGATTTGAATTTGACCGCATCCATTCGGCGATTGGGCCGAGAAGAAAGGTCTGGCTGCCACAGTAGTGACTCTGGTATGAAAATTTCTTCAGCGTCGGTTCCGTGAGTAACGGACCGTGACTCACGACTTCCGAAGCCGATCTTGATTATGTAGGAAGTTCTAGAACCGGGTATTTTTAAAATTAAGAGTGAGGCCTATCCTATGGGTATGTTTGTAGGTATGGTTTCACAAGAACCGCGGCTACCGCGGATCCACCGCCGGTGTAACACCGGGTGTATTGCTGCATCCTTGCATCCTTCCAAGGGCATCCATCCGATCATTAATCAGATTCCTATGATCTAGCTTAGCATTCCTAGGGCACGGACCAAGAAAGTAAAACACCGTATTTGATTTGATCATAAATGAGGAGTTGGTGTATGAAATATGTCCTAAACACCAAAGCTTCAGGAAGGTAGGAAGAGCGAGCTTGTTGGAGTCCGAGTTGAGTTGAAAACGTTTGCAAAGGGTCACCAACCCAAAGCAAGTCAACCAAGGGGGAAAGTAAAGTCAGCATCGTGGCGTGTCACCGTCCACACCCGTGTCGTTATGGCAAGCGACAAAATGAAACGCTTTAAGAAGAAATCCAGATACAAATCTGATCCTTCCGCCTTGGAGGCATCCTCCCAAGCCCAGCGTTAACAGGCCACAACCATGAGGATCAGGGGGAATGGCCATTCCCCCTGATCGGAGCTTACATGGATGCGAAGAACAAATTCTCCCCACCAATGTCCGTAAAGGCAGATAACCAATGTGTGCTGATTTTCCGATCTGAAAGGCAACCAAACCAAAACCCCGACAGATTGTTAACGACAAGCACCAGCGAAGACACATTGAAGTGTCGACATGGCCCCAACACGTACACCCTTCAGCGCACGAGGGAATCAACAACCCAACATCGCAAGCCCGCAGACTTGGGTATGGGCACCAAATTGTAATTTCCAGCAAGGATAGCTGTGCACCGATGAAAGTGCTGGTATGGTCCAAGCGCCATACCGTATACTGGCGCGAAAGCCTACGAGGCTACACCCAGTATAATGTACCGCCGGCACGTGCGGGGACGACCCCACCGCTATCAGCCTACTGGCGCGCTAGGCGGCGTGCTGCCAACCTGTAAAGATGTGTACGAGGTGAAACTTTCTAAGTTTGGTGGAGTTGAAAGATTTGAAGCAAGATTGGTGGCAATAGGCTTCAACCAAATTCATGGTGTAGATTACATTGGAGTGTATGCACCAGTTTCCAAGCATACTACAGTAAGATATCTTATATCCAAGGCTTTGGACAGAAATATGAAACTTCACCCGAAACTCCACCAGATGGAACCAGATGGACGTTAGTAAGGCATTCCTTCATGGTGATCCTGCTCAGGATGTCTACTTTCAAAACTGTCTGGGGTTTCATGTAGGCGGCCCAAACACGATATGTTAGTTGCATAAGGCTCTTTATGGCCTTAAGCATGCTCCAAGGGCCTGGTATGTCAACATCAATACCTTCTGGAATGTGCCAGTTTCATTGTCTTTGATGCAGATCCTTCTCTCTTAATTCTACAACAAGTAGAAAAGGAAACTGTGTACCTGCTCCTTTACATGGATGGTATTCTCATCAAGTCAAAGAACTTGAAATGCATTGAAAATGTTGGGTCTCTTCTCTCTAGCAAAATTGCTCTGAAATATCCGGGGGAGGCTAGGCAATTTCTGGGGATACAAATCACCGTTGAATGTGATGGTGAAGGGTGTTGAAATCAGTCAAACTTTCAAACGAAAAACCGCTCACTGATATACTTGAGAGTTTTGTTATGACAAACGGAAAATCCAAAGATGTTCCGTTCATGCATCAGGGAAAGTGCAAAAGGATGAAGGGAAACTCAGGTGTTGGGGCTCAGCACTCGGCGTCCTGATTTAGTGGTTAAGGATATGGGAGGGATTCATCTCTGGATGTGGTGGGAACTTCCCCATTGGCTTCCTCGTGTCGGGGGGATTTCAGTCTGGGACAGCTGTGGCTCGGGCGGCTGCCCTTAAGGTGGCATCTTATCGGACTATTATGACACATTAACAGCCTCGAGTTATCCTCCGTCCCTTCGCTTTTGATGTTACCATGGGTGACGGACGGCTCATTGCACCTTTATTGGGCCTTCCCGCCCACCGTCCGGGCGGTTACTTGGAGACCCTAAGCTGGTGGGTAATTTTCCACCAGACCATTTGGGTGGGCCGGCGGGACCAATGAAGGTGCGATGAGCCGTCCGTCACCCAGGGTATCCTCAGTCAAGCTAGATGGAAACACCGCTCTTGTCTTCCACGTTTGACTCCGTGTCCTTAGCTCAGCTTGAATGCCTTGCGAGCTCGATCACCCGTTGCTTCCCCTGAAGTATCACAGATCGTTCATCCGTGATCTGGAGTCACGTGCTTGTTCCTCCTTAGTCACCTCGTCTGAGGGGTTTACTAGCCCTCCCGTGGCAATGGTATATTTGCTACGAAGTCTTTGCCTGCCAATCCGCATTCCCCAATCGGGTTTACATCAGGTTGACTGAGCCTTTTGAGGTGGTATTAGGGCTTGAGACCCTAAGCTGGTGGGTAAGTTTCCACCAGACCATCCACCTCACCAGTATCCCAATTGGTAGCCTGCTGACACGCTGGCTGTCCTGCAGCATGCAGGATCACCGTTGGCAGCCATCATAGAGTCCCCCAGACTCTTGGGCATGGCTGACACCATGTTATTGGGCCACCAAATTCCTTGCCAGCCTGGTCCTCCCCTCAGCGTAGCAATGGCGGACCATTACCAATGGCTCACCAGGGAGAATTGTGATATATCTTCTGGGCACCAAAGATATGGGGTTGGTGTATGGAGGAAAGAGAAAGCAATATCTAGTCGGATATGTGGACTCCGATTTTGCTGGAGATGTTGATTCTAGAAAGTCAACCACGGGGTTTGTGTAAAGACAACCATTACCTTGTACTTCATATGCGTGCATGGGGAGATCCCGTACAGTTCTCTCTGGTTTTCATATATACTTAGATGAACGCGTACATTCTATAATTGGCCGCTCTGCGTCGCATTTAAGACGAGAACTTCACGCATTGTAATCAGTCGCTATCTTCGTCTTCATGAACGGATCTCTTTGCCTCAGTCAAATACTCTTCCGCTGATTGCCATAACAGTTTGTGTTCATGCTCATCGGGGGAGCTGTTTCCTGGGGAAGCAAATAGCAGCAATCAGTGGCAACGTCCACCGGTGAAGCTGAATTTATTGCGGCAAGTCACGCAATAAAGGAAGGTGTGTGGCTAGGCAGCTTGTTGGAAGAGCTAGGTCAGTCAGTGTCTGGGGTGGAGTTGCGGATGGATAACATGGGCTGCATCTCAAATTTGCAGAATCATGTGCTGTCCAAATACACCAAACACATCAGTGTTTGCTACCACCAGGCAGAAGGTAGCATGGGGTCAGATTACTCCGGTGTATGTGAACACCGAGGATAATGTGGCTGATATCTTCACAAAGCCTCTGTGCAGTCCATCTTTCTTGAAGCATCGTGATAGCTTCAGAATTGGATGAGAGTGAACCAACGTTGACACTTGTGGCTATGGCTTTAGAGCCTTAGGGTGTTAAGTGGGAGATTGGTAAGATGGCGTAAGACAAAAATTGGAGGATGAACTCAACATGTTGAACTTAGTCATGTGTGTGTCTAAAAGGGGAAGAATTGTTGTGTAAACTGATGAGCCGTAAGGTACGTGTGTACGTTTGGATACGTACTAAACGTTCATGTTTACAGGTACAGTTTTAGACACGTCACATGATATGAACATAGACAACCTGTAAAGTACAAGGCACAACGAAACGCCTGCATAAGCGTTTCAGGGACAGTGATGAAGGTGTACTGGGACAGTCATTTAGGGACCTACACGTCAGTACAAGTCCTGGACAGTTGCAAGTGAGCATCGAGTTAGAGACTCCATCGAGTGTGTACCCTAGCCAGGTGTTAAGATCATTTAGGAATTAATTAAGATGTAAGACTGGTGACCACATCAGGTGTGGACTGCATAGTCACTTCATGTGACTATAAAGTACGAATAGGAGCGGCACGTGAGCGGTGTACCGTTACTGACAGTTGCAATCGAGCCGCATAGGAAACGAGATCGTGGTAGAGCTTGGCAGATGTAGTGTTGGGATGTAATTAGAGTCAGACGGAGACGGAAAGGCAGATTCGATTATTACATTCGCTGATCTTGAAGTCTCTTCGAAGTCTCTTATATGCACGTTGCTGAGCCGTCAAGACCAACCCGCTGAAGTAACGCTCGGTAACGAGATATCAAATGACGATCGCACTGACCTTCGATTGTACCGCCGCTGCTCGGAACGCGACCTCGAGCGCGGTTACAGCAGACTTCAGAGGTGGAAATAATCATCTTGGGGCTCCAAGCTCGTGTACATTCAACCAATGTTCTTTGAGTATGTGAAGCATGCACTGTGGAGTAAGAACATTGGTAAGCGCGCGCGACGCGCGCGCGCGCGTGTGTGTGTGTGTGTGGGGTTGTGTGTGTGTGTGTGTGTGATGTGTGTGTGAGTGTGTGGTGTGTGTGTGTGTGTGTGTGTGCGTGTGTGTGTGTGTGTGTGTGTGTGTGTGTGTGTGTGTGTGTGTGTGTGTGTGGTGTGTGTGTGTGTGTATCTATGATTTTGTTACAATT